>JBBBDQ010000701.1:3865000-3915000 GCA_037127315.1 Ascarosepion bandense | reverse complement strand
TCCACTATGTAGCCCCATGCGCAATAGTGGCAATGAAATGCTTTGCTTGGATGTGAGATGATTAAAAAAAAATAATAAGACCGAATCGGTTCAAAATGTTGGAAAGACATATTACGCATAGACAGTTGCATATTAATCCCGAGAAATTGTTCTTTGCTGTTAAAAAGGAAATTAAAAAAAATATTGTTTGTCTTTAGGATAAACAATATTTTATAAAATTAAATTATAAATTTAAATTATATAATTAAATTTTATATTACAAAATTAATTTAAATAAATTATTAAATCACATTTTTAAAGTATTTTCTAAACTAATCAGCTGATTCAAATTTCATCAAATGTTTTGTGAACTTAAACGGAACGTAAAATTTGTAAATCTCGAACAAAATGTTAGCATTAATTTAAAAAAAATACTAAATACTGTAAAAATAATGAAATTCTAGAATTCTCAAATTACAAGTAATTACCTATTTATAATAGAAATACCATCAATACATTCTATGTCTGATTGAAGGCATACACTTAGGCTAAAATATATAAATTTCGGCATTAAATAAGTTATAGAGTTGGATATACCACTAAAGAAAATCAAAAGTTTTAGAAATAATTACGATGGCGCCAAACAAAACAGATGGAATATTTTTTTCTGAATTATACTGTCGTATCTTTGTTATTGTTATTATTATTGTCGCTGTGATGAGTGTGAGAGACTAGTACGACCAAAAAGGGCCCTTAGTGTACAAACATATGAATATTTATAAAATCATAATGAAGTCTCATGAAAGTACATGGACCACATACATAACAACCAAATGTGCTTGATAAGGTGAAAGATTTTGATTGTAGTCACGAGTAGTGGGTGTCCGTTGTGTGAATTAAAATATCTTCAGATCAATTAAACCAGTTGGCTTAGACCGTCTCCAATTGGGGATGTTCCTATGTATCTTAATACGACCCCTGACTCGATAAAAAAAAAAATTCCGCCACGCGGCCATTATGTTCTTCCACTTGTCCTGCTGATTCCCAGAATGTTATCCCATATGATACGCACCCAAGTTTTTAAAATCGAGTAAATCTGTGATAATGAATGGCATATGTACTGTAGCCTATCTATATGCTCCAAGACAGACCCTTTACATTTTAGCGCTCCCAAACAGTTTACAAAGACGTGAAGTGATGGTAACCATATTTGGTGTAGCGTCGTTTTATCGCTGCTATTATTATTATTATTATTATTATTATTATTATTATTATTATTATGTCATTTTTCATCATATTTCGATTTCTGCTTTGGTCTCACTACCAACCAAGTCTGCGGGGAGACCTAAGGCAGGTAGTGGCGTGTTGTTATGGCTCCATTTCATGTTTTTCTATCTTCCCTATCATCCCCAGCATTACATAAAGTTTTCCTTAGTGTGTGGGCTGTACTTAATAAGACAATTTTTTGTATATCTCTTAAGCTGGGGTTTCCAGGGATTCTTTCAATGTGTTGTTTTGTTCCATTTTTTATCATTCCAAGTGCGCCTACTATCACTGGCACAGCTCTTGTTTTCAATTTCCACATTTTTCCTATTTCAATTTCCAGGTCTTTATATTTTGACAGTTTTTCAAATTCCTTGATTGCTATGTTACAATCCGCTGGACAAGCCATATCAATTAATAGACAAGTTTTCTCCTTCTGGTTTTTAACAATAATGTCTGGCCTGTTTGCTTCAATTTTTCTGTCTGTGTAGATGGTGTAATCCCATAGAATGGTTACATCTTCTATTTCTGTAACCGGTGCTGGGTGATGTTCATACCAGTGTTTGCCTACAGCTTTTCCATAATGTTTGCATATTGCCCAATGTAAATATTGCCCAACTCTATCGTGGCGATTTTTATATTCATTTTGGGCAAGCACAGAACAGCCTGAGATTAGGTGGTCTATTGTTTCTTGGTGTTTATCACAAAACCTGCATTTTGGATCCATATTATTATGCATAATATTTGCCTGGAAGTTTCTCGTGAAAAGACTTTGGTCTTGTGCTGCAAGATTATTATTATTATTATTATTATTATTAATAATAATAAATCAAGATGCTGAGTTCGAATTCCAGTTGAATTTCTTGCATTCACTTACGCGCAAATACCCTTAAGAAAGGTATTAATCCGTCTATTCCTTCCGGTTATGTGTTAAATAACAGGACAGATTGTGTTCTATAGCCTTGACTGGCAATCAGTCCACCGCAGAAAGCAATGGCAACCTACTGCGGGATAATCTTCTGCCCAGTCAGTCATGTCTCTTTCGAGACATGATCGCCCAAGCGTGTATCAAGTATGGAATTTTAATGACTGATTAATATTTATTCATTTATTTTTTATTCCTTTCAACCTAAATTTGTAAAATTACCAGATTTTTAAAAAAAGTTTACGTTGTTCAATTTTCTGCATTTTAACGAATAGGAAAATCTAAATATTTTTCACGGTAATACTTTTATAAATGTATGAGCCCACGATAAATGCTTTTTCAAGCCTGCTTGTAGTACTTCCTCATAGATGCATTACCATCTGAAACTACATTCATGCAGTGCTGAAAACGACATCTGTTGGAAAACAGCGAGAACTTATTCAAGGTTCTAACAGTTGTAAAACTCTTGTGAGCCGTCTGACGTTTTGAAGTATCGGCTTTCTCCTTTTTTTGAGGAAGCTCCTGGAGGCCCTAATCAAAGCTAAACTGGCTCATCATCTTTCTTAGACAAGTAACATGGTTTTAGATTCTGTTGGACACATTTTTAATTGATTCAGTTTTTTCTATCAAATCTTGAAATGAACGTTATCTTGAACAGCCCAAAAGTGCTTTTAATTTTCATTAATTTTTCTTCTTCTGTGTACCTTGTTCTTTCAGGATATAGGCGATCATGGCCTTCCACGTCGCCCTGGTGGCTCTTAGCACGCTTTCTCGTGTAACGTCTCGCAACCCCGTTCTGTCATTCACCTACTCAGGCCCTTCAAATATGTTTTCCGCTGCTATCCTCTGTCTGTTTTTCCCTCTATCTGGCCTGTTATTTTCAGGTTCCCCAAGCCCTCCTTCCTCATTTCATCTTCCAGGAACTTCAGTTGTCTCTTCCTGATGCTAAATATTAATTTCCTTTTCGTTTCCATTATTTCCAAAACCTCGTCATTGCTCACATGCTCGGTCCATAATATCCTCAGCAGCCTTCTGTAGAACCACATTTCAGTTCCTTTAATTTTTTCCTTCATCTTTGATGATATTGTCCAACATTCACTGCCGTATTGAAAGACAGACATCACGTAGCAATCTAGTACTCTCTTCTTTGTTTCTAGTGAAAGTTTCCTGTCTCTTAATACTTTACTCAGCTTCTGGAACGCGTCTTTCGCCATACTAATTCGCCTTCGGATCTCTGTGTCGCACTTTCGATCTTCTGTTAGAACACTTCCCAGGCAGTTAAATTTTTGTAATTGCTTGATTTTAGTATCCCCCGCCTATATTTGGCATTTTGGGTTGATCTTCTTGCTGATGAACATGCATTCGGTTTTCTTGTACTTTATTTGTAGTCCGTTTTTGTCACTCTCTTCAGCTACCTTCAAATACAATCGTTTAAATTAAATGGCTTTAAATAAATAAATCTGATATTACTCTCAGAATTAAACACAAAACCAAATGAAGAGCGAATCCAAACATAAGTAAATGAATTAGCTGATTTTAAATGTATACCAGGAAAAAAATTAGACATTTTTTCTAGAATCCTCTCATTTTGGTAGGTTACTGGGAAATGACGTTCGATTTTACCTGTGTGACGACGCTGTACTTATCGATCAGGAAGTAATGTACTGAAATATTAATTTGAAATGAATGGAGGGATAAGGTTAATCGAATTCACTGTTAAAACTAAATGCGTAGTTTCTGTTAAGGAGTATAGTTTGATACTTAGTGACTACATTTACGTGTAAATTTGAGCTTAATAAAGCGATGCAAAGTAAAAATCTATATGTTTCTCGTCCTAATCTATAAGTAGGCGTAATCAGATTCCTAATATATTATTATTTTGTCTTATATCAGATTTCAATTCATAACTCAATTCTGATTCCACCCCAAAAATCATATTCTATTTTTCTTACATTTTTTAGATTCAAGAAGACTTAACTCTAAAGATAAAATCCGTGATTACAAGTAAAGAAAACATAACCGATTCAGTTTAAAAATTGATTAAATAAATTGTAAACGCAAATTCTACTCTAGTAGTTTCTTTTCTCGCACTTCCCGCCTGTGGAATTCTCTTCAGCATAGTTGCTTTCCAGACAGTTACAATCTCCAAGAATTTAAATGTAAAGTCAATAGTCATCTCCTGTCTCACTAACTTACATCCTCTCTCTCTCATGCTTTTCTACATCCACCCCACTCTCGTCAGTACTCTCTTCCTTCTCCTACTCTCTTTCTGACATCCCCTGCAACCGCTCACTCCTCAAAATTCCTCGTATGTAACCCCCTGCACAACAGTGGCAGTAAAATGCCTTGCTTGGGGCGACGCGATTATTAAAAAAAAATTATTTCAGTAAGTCAGCTATGTGACATACGTGATACACGCTTGGGCGATCATGTATCAAAAGGGACATGACTGCCTTGGCAGAAGATTTTTCCGTAGCAAGTTGCCATTATTTTTGCGGTAGACTGGTTGCCAAAAAAGGCTATAGAATCCAATTTGTCCTGCTATTTAAACTATAGCTGGAGGGAAGCGACAAATTAATAACTTTGTATTTGCGCGTAAGTGAATGCAACGAAATCATCTGGAATTCGAACTTGGCTCTCCGTTCTCGTTCCCAGCCGATAACCACTGCATCAGTACTATAGTTTAGTCTTAGTCTGCATGGGATCTAATACCTTCCTTAAATATTTTGACATTTAATACTTTGAAAGGCAGAACGATTTATTTTCAGTGAGGCATATTGCCACATCACCTTGAAACATGAGTTGCAGTATGATTATTGAAGTTAAGCAACGACGAGCCTGGTCTCTTCCTAGATCGATGACCGCATGGAAATAACAGATGATATAAACTAGGGTGTACAGGTCGTGCAATAACAGTTAAGAGCCATACATGATATACGCTTTGGGCGATCATGTCTCGAAACAGACATGACTAACTAGACAGAAGATTATCCCGCAGAAGGTTGCCATTGCTTTCTGCCAGTCAAGGCTATAGAACCCAGTCTGTCCTGTTATTTAATAAATAACTGGAGGGAAGAGACGGGTTAATACCTTTCCCAAGGGTATTTGTGCGTAAGTGAATGCTAGGAATTCAACTGGAATTCGAACTCGGCTCCCCGATTTATTGTTCGATATACGCTGCACCACAACACTCATCCCCCGTGTAATGGGTAATGTCTCTGAATTATAAATAGGATATCCAAGTTCAAATTCCAGTTTGGGTTTTTTATATTAAGTTCCGCGTAAATACCCTTAGAAGAGCTTTGAATCTACCTCGTGTCTCACCAGATATATTGTTAATTAATGTGACATGTATCACTATATATATATATATATATATATATATACGATGACTGAAAACAACTCCTTATTTTTTGTATGAGTTCCCAACCAGTTGTCCTGAATTAATACCATGTGACTTTTTCTTTGGGGTGAGTTAAAGGAGTAAGTTCAAAATACCAAACCAAGACTTTAGAAGAACCGGAAGGGAAAAAAGAAGTAATGTCTTGTATTCCATAAGACTCACCTATACAATCAGTTAACGCTATTTCTGAGCGGCTGAAGAAGCTGGTTGCGAAATCCAGAGCCCATATCGAATTTGAAATAAAACATATTGCTAAACTCTTTCCTCTCATATCCATTTCGTTTTAAAATTATAGTTAACTAGCAGTACAGCCTGGCGTTGCACGGGTGTAATGAAAGCTTTAAAACTAATCCATGGTCCTGGAGCTCAGACTCTTTGGACGTTGACACGAAACACTAAAAAGCAATAGTTGTTTCCAGTTAAAGCGAAACCTTAGACTGAAAGAAAAATGAATGGATGTAAATCAAATTTTGATTTCCTGCTATCGATATCAAATAGGTTTTTTTGTCGTAAACTGAATTTTGAAGGCTAAATAAGTCCCCTGAGTAAATGGTATCATGACTGAGACTAAGAACTACCATTATACCTACTTAGAGTCAAAGCCAAAGCAAAAACTAAAATATAAGAGTTGAAAAAATACAGACATGCAGGCTGATAAACAGACACACACACACGAACATCTTGCCTCTTATATATATATATATATATATATATATATATATATATATATATATATATATATATTACCGAATTTCTGCACTATTGTAAGAACTTCAACCTTGAAACTTCTGAATAGCTTATCTTATGTCTTTTTCTATGAGCATATCAAATTTGATTCAAATCGGACCACTCCTTCTATAAACAGATTTTTTCGATTATCGATTTTCGATATTTATCGGGGGAACCTCGACAAAACCTAGCTTAAAACACTCGCAGACGCTTATGGTACAACCGTGTAAATTTTCAAGAAAATCGTTTCAGCTGTTTCGGAGTCTATAGGTAACGGACACACACTCAAACACACATACACAGATACAAAGTTCCATTTATAAATAAGTTTAGATAAATATATCATGAGTATTTTAAAATGAGGAACTACTTTTCAATCAACCTACATATATATATATATATATATATATATTATTTGCTTTGAAAATTACTGAATACATTTATAAAGGGACCTATTGTGTCCAACACTTCTTCAGAAAAATCAGTTAGAATGACAGTAATCAAAAAGGCAAAAATGTAAAAGATAGACACGGTGGTTGGTTGTAATTTAGGGGCCACAACTATTGTAAAGTTTCTTAATTACCCACCCACTACCCAGCTTTTTCAGTTTTCTTGTTTTGATTTAAGAATTATTGGATGAAAAAGTTACCTTTAAAGAATACGTTCCGTCATTTTCGAAACCCTATTAAAATCCTGTGGAACAAAATTTTTGTTTATATATTCGCAAAAGTGTTCAACATGGAAAAAACTAAGGAGTTCATTGTAAAAAAAAAAAAATAAATAAATAAAAATTAAAAAAAAAAACCACAGAGCCCAAAATGTAATTAGAAGCCTTTTTTTTTAGATATGCGTATTTTGCTTTGCCTGCTGGCAGTGTTATGCAAATTGGATAACCAACAAAAAACTTTTTATTGTCAACATAAAAGAGAATGCCAGTAGCAAAAGTAGAGAAGTACGTATCTGCAAAACTTTTTTTAAACCCTGTTATTTCAATATTGCATCCATTATGTTGAATGTATTAATAAACATAGTATTAATCAGATCGCATTGTTTCATGAAAGATAATTCCTCACAAGCCAGTTAGTTTTCCGCTCTGCTAAAAGGATTAATGATGGCATCTAGGCCATCAAAAAACTCCATGAAATTGCATAACTCTCTAATAGGCCTACTATGTCAGCATCGCAGCATCATATGACCCCATCGTAAATTCCTCTTACCTTTCGAGAGAGAAATCCACAAAATTCATTGCTCTATTAGAGTAAATTTATCGACGCACAAAAATGTTATATATCTGTCTGGGATCCCAATACGGATGTATTTCAAATCTCATCTTGCGTAGGACAAAGAGGATGTGGCAAATTCAGTCTTTTTAAATTTTCCTAGATTATGCCTTGAGCATTTACAAGCAGAGGTATGAATAACTAGACATTGACTATTTAAGCATTACAATGCAAAGTTGTAATGATGAGGTTTTGGAAAGGATGGAAACGAAAAGAAAATTAATACTGATCATCAGGAAAATACAACTGAAGGTCTTGGACATGTAATGAGGAAAGAAGTATTGGAGAATCTGATACTCATATGTCAGATAGAGGGGAAAAGAAACAAGAAAAAGTAGCGGATATCATATTTGAAAGGCCTTAGCAGGTGGATAGCAGATTTCCTGAGACATGTAATGAGGATGGAAAGCTTGGAGACACATATACTCACAGGTTAGATAGAGGGAATGAGAGACAGGGGAAAGCAGCGTGTAACATACTTGACGATCCGGAGCAAGGGAATAGCAGAGCGGGGTTTCGCGGGATATGGCACATAGAAGAAGAAATACTAAACTCAATCATAAAAAAAATTATCCTAGGTGTTTAAGAAATTGAACATGGAATAGGCTGAGCGAGAATTGTCTTTTCATTTGAGTAAATTGATTCAAAACCAAAACATCAAGTTTAAACTCGACTCATTTTCATGAATAGTCATGTCAGATCGAAATATTCATATGGATGACGTGCATAGCACCTGAAGTGTTGGAAGCTGGTTAATGTTTCTTTTGTTTGGCCTTGTGTCAGACTTTACCGAATTTCCTTCAGCTTACAAGTTTTTTATGCAGTGTTATAATCATCAGAATTATTATCAGAAGGTTGGTAGTCAGTTGGAATGTGTGGATTAGTTTAGAAGAGTGGAATAATAAAATATACATTTTGTATATTAAAACAGAAAACTATTAAAAGGAGGAATAACATAAATTGTAGAAGTTAATGTTCATTGAGAAGGTTAAGGTATGAAGAGTTCGTACAAAATGTTCTAGTAGTAATTGGTGAAATAGATAAGGAGAAAGAGAAAGAGAACAAGGTGCGACCTGACCTTATCTACAGGTCGATTTAAAGCTGGTTACATTTTAGATGTGTGTCAGTAAACCGCCCCACCACCGTGACTGACCACCGTGACTGGTTAGAGACTATCATTAAATATTGAATCCGGTCACGTTGGGTGGCTTCCAGAATTATTTTTTATTTAGCTGTGGAAAAACCGTTTCTCTGGCGTATTTTAAATTTTGCGATTTGATGACCAATCAGGATCCAGAGTTCCGCTACACACCAACACCGGGCAGAAATATCTAAGCTGTCAGATGTCTGCAAACGCCTTTTGAGATCAATGGTTAAAAATAGCTCTGAGTAAGTGAAATCATTAGGTCTCAGTGAGGACTATGTAAACTGGCGCTAGACAATGACAAACAGAAATTATACCAAATAATAAAAACCACGCATCACGTTAGTATTTTCAATACTAACAACGAAAATGCATAACAAGGATTAGTCGAAAAGAAAATAGCAACTTAGTAAGGATACTGACTTTCCACACAACTTCAAATAAAAGTTTAGCAAGGAAACCTTAATTAACACTAGAAAGAGCGATAACATTAACTGGTTTGGAGGACCCTATTCTTTTGAAAATTTGTTTTAAAAGAATAATTCTATAAATTTCAATTTACAGTGTTACTCGCTCTTCAGGAAATGAATAAGAAAAGTTTCTTTATAAGAAAACGGAAAATATTACCATTACAGCAAATAATCTACTCTTTTTTTATTAGTTTACTAAAATAAAGTTTTAATTTTAAAAAAATATAATTCAGTATTTCATCATAAAATTTCTGATCCTTAACCTCAATGAAATCAGAATGAATCTTTTTTTCGTCATAATTAGAACTTCTCATAAACAGTGTTAAGCCACACACACCATCACATTTTTCAGTAGTCGGGTTTTGAAAAATGGAAGAATATGATTTAAAAATGTAAACAGGCAAACTAGTATACATTGATCGGTGTTGTTATTTCAGTAATGTTTGCAAACAAATGTCTGCTTTCCTTTCTCTTCAAATGCACATTAAGATTGATTGACAAAATTTGCTAAATGACATGTTGCGTATTTTAAAAAGACAGTATCGAATTCAAAACGTCGTTAAGAATTTTTTTCCGTCGAAATATTCATTTCAATTCAGAAAATGACAAAATTTCTTCTTTGCACTGGAAATGGATCAGACTATATATATATATATATATATATATATATATATATAATATTACATTTTCTGTTATTATTGAGTCAGAAGCGGGCATAAACCTTTAAAAACGTGCCTACGTCTTTTAGCTTCAAATGCAAATAGCGACTTAAAAAAATAGTAAAATGGATTTGGTTTTATTGTGTCCAATATTTAGATTTTTTTTGGTTTTGCTACATGTGTTTTGTTTAAAGTGAATGAAAATTATGAAACCTTATGTCGTAAATCCAATGCTTAAGTTCCTCTTTAGATTGTTAATGAGATATCGACAGTATTCAATATTAGAAATAGTATATATAATCATTTAGTACAAATAACTTCGATAACACACAGAAAAGAAAGTACCAGAACTTCTACAGAAGACAGTTAAGAAAAGCAAGAAGAAAGTGTTAAACCTCAATTGCAAAAAGGCAGAATGCATGGTTGTTAGTAAAAGGGACACGCAAATTACACATTAGTGACACCAAAATGAAATAATATCCAAAATTTAAAGATCTAGCAATAAACTGTCAAAATAGAACTAATGATTCTTATGCTAACAGTTTCTTCTCTCGCAATTCTCGATGGTTGGAAATCGTTTCCGTATTCTCGTTTCCGAATCAACTTTAATCTTGCAAAAATGTAAATGTAATCAATTATCTTCTGTCTTTTTAATCATTGTTCGCTTTCCTTAATGTTGTGGATTCCGGATGAGAAACCAAACAAAATAATAAAAAGCAAAAACAGATATGGAGATAGAAAATATAAGTTATATTGAACAAGATATACAAACAGGATACGGGTTAGTCAATTCAGGAATACTATTAGTAGAAATCAATATATACAGTCTTGTAGTATGTCCGTTTAATGAGTATATCCAAACAACTCCAGCTAACTCAGCACGAACTTACTGACCAACTAGGCAACTCTACAACAATATTCAGTCACCTTCCCACATAAGGTAAAATGCGACACAAAGTCTTTTTAATGTGGGTCCTCTGGGCCATATAGCCCAGCCAAAAATATCTGTCTATTGTTACTCAGTAGTGACTCTACCCCCCAGTGGAACTACGACTGGGTTAGTGCTCTCTGCCTTCGGGCAGAGAGCGCTCTCCATCCGAAGGCAGAGAGCTGACAGTGTCAATAGTAGCAGGTTGCAGTGCAACGCTACAACGGTAATTAGTCGCTTTCACACTTGAGGCAAAATGTGACACAAGGACTTTTTAATGTGGGTCTTCCGGGCCATATAGCCTGGCCAAAAATATTTGTCTATCGTTAACCAGTCGTGATTCTACCCTTCGGCGAAACCACCACTGAGTTAGTGCTCTCCGTCCGAAGGCAGAGAGCTGACAGTGTCAATAGTAGCAGGTTGCGAGGCAACCCTACAACAGTATTTAGTTGGCCTTCCCACTTTAAAAAACATGTGGCACAAGTTCAATTTTATGCAAGGCAACGATACAATTGTGTTTACACACCTTCCCACCTAAGGCGAAATGTGACACAAGGTCTTTTTAATGTGGGTCTTCCAGGCCATATAGCCCAGCCAAAAATATCTGTCTATCTTTTGCACGTCGTAATTCTACCTTCCGGCGGAACCATGACTATGTTAGGGCTCTTCACCCGTAGGCAGAAAACTCTCCACAAGAAGGAAGAGAGCTGACAGTGTCAATAGTAGCAGGTTGCAAGGCAACTCTACAACAGTATTTAATTGGACTTCCCACTTAAGGAAACATGTGACACAAGGTCATTTTATTTGGTTCTGCCTGGCAATATAGCCCGGCCAAAAATAACTGTCCATCTTTCCCCAGTCGTGATCCTACCCTTCGGCAGAAAGCAGAGAGCGCTCTCTTCCAGAAAAGCAGAAAGCGCTCTCTACCCGAAGGTAGAGAGCTGACAGTGTCAATATTAGCAAGACAACGCTACGACAGTATTTAATTACCTTCCCACTTAAGGCGAAATGTGACACAAGGTCTTTTTAATATGGGTTTTCTATTCCATATAGCTCGGTCAAAAATATATGTCTATCTTTCACCAGTCGTGAATCTAACCTTCGCTGGAACCAGGACTGGGTTAGTCCTCTCTGCACGAAGGCAGAAAGCGCTCTCAGCACGAAGGCAGAGAGCTGATAGGGACAAAGGTAGCTTTTCAACTACTACTGTAGGCCACGCTACGACAGAATTTAGTCACCTTCCCAGTTAAGGCAAAACATGACACAAGGTCTATTTAATGTGGGTCTTCCGGGCCATATAACCCGGCCAATAATATCTGCCTATCTTTCCCCAGTTTTGATTCTACTCTTCGGTGGAACCACGACTGGGTTAGTCCTCTCTGCCTTCGGGCAAAAATCGCTCTCCGCCTAAAGGCAGAGAGCTGACAGTGTCAATAGAAGCAGGTTGCAAGGCAACACTACGACAATATTTAGTCGCTTTCCAAATTAAGGTAAAATGTGACATAATGTCTTTTTAATGTGGGTCTTCCGGGCCGTATGGTCCGGCAAAATTAACTGTCTATCTTTCCCCAGTCGTGATTCTACCCTTCCTCGGAAGCACGACTGGGTTAGTGCTCTTTGCCTTCGGGAAAAGTACGCTCTCCACGCGAAGACAGATAGTGTCAAGAGTAGCAGGTTGCAAGGCAACGCTACGACAATATTTAGTCGCTTTTTCACTTAAGGCTAAATGTGACAAAAGGTCTTTTTAATGTGTGTTATCGGGCCATTTCGCCCGGCAAAATTATCTGTCTATCTTTCCCCAGTAGTGATTCTACCCTCCGGCGGAACCACGACTGGGTTAGTGCTCTCTACCCAAAGGCAGAAAGCGCTTTCTGCTCGAAGGCAGAAAGCTCTCTCAGCACGAAGGCAAAGAGCTGACAGTGACAAAGGTAGCTTTGCAACTACTACTGTAGTCAACGCTACGACAGTAATTAGTCACCTTCCCACTTAAGGCAAAATGTGACACAAAGTCTTTTTATTGTGGATCCTCCGGGCCATATAGCCCGGCCAGAAATACCTGTCTATCATTCCCCAGTCGTGATTCTACCCTTCAGCGGAACCACGATTAAGTTGGTGCTTCTGCTTGAAAGCAGAGAGCGCTCTCCACCCAAAGGCAGAGTGCTGACAGTGTCAATAGTAGCAGAGGCAAATCTATGACGGTATTTACTCACCTTCCCATTTAAGGCTAGATGTAACACAAGGCCTTTTTAATGTTGGATTTCCTGGCCATATAGCCAGACCAAAACTATCTGTCTTTCCCCAGTCGTGTTTCTACCCTTCGGCGGAACCACGACTGGGTTAGTGCTCTCTGCCTGAAAGCAGAGAGCGCTCTCCACCCGAAGGCAGACAGCTGACAGTGTCAATAGTATCAGAGGCAACTCTACGACGGCAGTTACCCACCTTCCCACTTAAGACGAGATGTAACACAATGTCTATTTAATGTCGGACTTCCCGGCGATATAGCCAGGCCAAAAAATGTCTGTCTACTTTTACCGAGTCGTGTTTCTACCCTTCGGTGGATCCACGACTGGGTTAGTGCTCTCCACCCGAAGGCAGAGAGCTGACAGTGTCATAGTAGTAGAGGTAAATCTACAACGGTATTTACCAACCTTCCCCCTCAAGGTTAGATGTAACACATGGTCATTTTATAGTGGGTCTTCCCGGCCATATAGCTAGGCCAAAAAATATCCGTCTGTTTTTACCGAGTCGTGATTCTACCGTTCGGCGGAACCACGACTGCTCTCTCAATTAATAATGTTTTCTTTTTTTCTCATATTATCTGACACTCGGCCACCCCATTGCCTCCTAGTGGCTTTATTGTCTTGTTTGAGATGAAATGATTAAAAAACTAAAATAATCGGTTCTTTAGCATCTTAGCACATTTGGACACTATTAAAAGATACCATCAATTTTAACCAACTTCCTTGAACTTATATTTTCTAGTGCCCACAAAGAATCGGACTTTTCAACCCATACTTGCCTGTTTTTTTTTGTTTGTTTTTTTTTCTCGGGTACTGGGAATCATTTTAATTTTTTTAAGGTCTCTTTGCGAAATTCTCTTTTATTGAAATGCAGCGACCTCTTAGTTTTCTTGCTGAATGTGTTCTTATTCCAAGCATCCGAATTTCATAACTCGTACAAACTAAAACTTAAGATACTTTATTTTATGACGGTTTCTTCTTGCTTGGGCCGTGTTCTTTTATGTGAGATCATGGCTCTCTACAACTTCCTATCCTTCGAAGCTGCAATATTCGAACAAAAACTCCAGTGTTTACAACTTTCTAGTCTCAGGAGAGTCCCACATTGTCTTTGTAGATGATGGATTAATTTATACCCAAAAATCCTTTTTCTAGAGATGAAATGTCTAGAGTTATCTTTGCGAAAAGCTCTCAAACGAAATATTAGATTGTCACTCATGAAATGATGCATTTTTTGGCTGGTTGTTGATTCAGTCATCTAACGAAGTAACCTCCGTAGTATATATATATATATATATATATATATATATATATATATATATATATATATATATTGTTATAGTGGAACATCCTGTCATCCCTCGAGAATAGAATGCTCTACTATATAAAAGACGGTAACGAGCGGTACGACGATAGAAAAAGGTCTTAGGCATTCGCCTGACTGCTCTATGACACTGTCAACTCTCTGCCTTCGGGTAGAGGGCGCTCTCTGCTTCCGAGCTGAGAGCACAAACCCAGTCGTGGTTCCGCCGAAGGGTAGAACCACGACTGGGGAAAAATAGACAGACATTTTTTGGCCCGGCTATATGGTCGGGAATACCCACTATAAAATGACCATGTGTCACATCTGGCCTTGCGTGGGAAGGCTAGTAAATACGGAAAAGGTCTTAGGCGAATTCATTCACTATTCGATAGTCGATTCCGCCCCAACCCGTGACTTGCCTATATGTGTATTATTGTTAATTGTACCTTAGTACAATAAATCTGTTTTTCTTATTCCTGGTGTGGAGTTCCATTCTTCAACTGATCTTTTATACTGTATTTCTTTTCGGTATATATCATATATTAAAATAAACTTGACTACTTCTTGACTAATTTTTTCCAGATAATTATTTTTCGATATATTGTTACTCATAAGCACAAGGAAAATGATACAATGCAACAATTTTGAATAATCTTACTGTCTGAAAACAAATTGGGAAAGAGAAATGTATATCTTTTGACAACAGGAAAAGTGTAGGTCAGTGATTAGATGCAAGTGAATCACCTAAACAATACCCACAAGCTCTATTTCACCCTGAAAATTTAATGGTTACTATACGCATATTGTGGAGAAGTTGGGTGTATGCACGAATCATCCTAGACTTGTGAATAGAGATGGCCCAATTATTCTGCCTTACAATGAACAGTTGCACGCTTCTCAATCAATTGCCCAAAATCTGCATAGCCAGAATTCTGAAAATTTCCCTCATCCTTCATAGTCACATTATATCTCTTCTACTGATTATCACTTATTTAAGCATTTTGAGCTTTTAACACACAATAAAATATTTTCCAATAAGGGAACGTTTATTGAAGCATTTAAACTCTTTATCACATCCAAAGATAATATTTTTTAAAGATGGTATCAAGAAAATCAATCATTCTTCAACATGATGCACATTTAAACTAAAGAAATTAGGTAATTAACATTTTTGAAACATTTTATTCATTTACTAAAAGAGCGTCAATTCTTGTGACAACCTAACAAATTAATTAGTTCTACCAGGTTTTAATATTCTGGGCAAAAATGTACATTTCAGAAAACCATTCTCATTATCTTTATATTATGTCGGAAGAAAGTGTCGAACACGGACCTCCAGGCAGCAAACGTAACAGTTGAATGAAGTGTAGTAGTGGAATCAGGTAACCATAATTATTTGGTATATAAAGAAGTCTGAGTGTATTCTGTCTCACGTAGTATTTTCATTGAAGGTCCCTCTGATCCTGGCGGAGAGGAACCCAGATGAGGCTCTGTCGAAGAGCAAAATCTATTCCAGGGAAATAATAGACAATAAATTTTGCCCGAGCATAAAGTCTCAGATGTCCCACTTTAAATGACCTTCTGTCACATCCGCCTCAAACATACGCCTTAACAGGGAGGTAGTAGATAGAATTCTTCGTTGCGCAGAATCTTTAATGTCAGACTCTTTGCCATCCGGCGCAGAGGAACCCAAACGAGGCTCCGGCGAAGGGCAGGGTCTTGTCTGGTATAGGATGAATAGACAATAAATTGTTTTAGAACATAAGGGCTCGGACTTCCCAATTTAAATGACTTTGTATCACATCTGTCTCGGGCATCCGCTCTAGTGGGGTGGTGGTCAGTCAGTTAAGTGTCATACGTGATACACGGTTTGGGCGATCATGTCTCGAAAGAGACATTACTGACTGGGTAGAAGAATATCACGCAGTAGTTTTTCATTGCTGTCTGCGTTAGACTGGTTACCAGGCTAATGCAATAGAACCAAATCTGTCCTATTATTTAACCCATAACTGGAAGGAAGAGACGGATAAATATCTTTCCCAAGGGTATTTGTGCGTAAGTGAATGGAAGAAATTCAACTGGAATTAGAACTCGGTTCCTCGATTTATCGTTCCGAGGTGATATCTATTGCACCGCAGCGCACATCTAGTAGGGTGTTAGTAGATTTCTGTTTTGTGCAACATTTCGGTGTTGTGCGTCACAAAGAGATTGTTTTCGATTGAATTGCTTGAGAGAATTGTTCCGTATGCATTATTGTTTATTATTCGAAGAATTCGTTTAGTACGTTGACTTTACGTGAAGATAACTAAATATTATAACTTGCTGATATCGAGTTACAAAACCTTGCCTTCAGGATAACGTTACGAAAACTGACGTCATAAAAGTTTGTATTCCGTTGATGAAATAGAAGCTCCATCCGAGCAGCCTCTTTCCACAAACCGCTGATTAAAGATATATTTTCGGGCTCTAGCAGTCTCAGTGTTAAAGTCCCCAAAGTTTTTTGTTATTCCTTTCTGCTCTACTATAAATATTCTTGTATTTTTAAAAACTCAAGTGCTGGAAAAAAAACATATATCTGTGGCTAAATACAGGTTGTACTGAATATTTTTAATCAATATAAAGCCTTTAATATTATCGATTATTAGCGAATGCCTCTGATCTCGATCGAAGAATTATCATTAAAAAGTAATATAATAATTATATGCCAATATCCTACCAAATGATTTTTTGTCGAAGGGCCTGTTATTCTGATCGAGATCATTTTGACACTTCCTCGATATGTAATGATGAGATAAATTTTGATTTTAACTGTCTGAACAACGCCGGCAAACAGAGATGTGCAATTTTGAAAAAGCACAAAAGCTGAGAACATGGGAGAAGTAGATTTGAACGATTAATTCTTCTATGGGTTGTTTACACGTTTCACAATTTTCTGTCCCTCTGTGTACCTTGTCTATTCAGGTCGTTGGCGATCATGGCCCTCCACATTTTCCTGTCTTTTGTAGTTTTTAATAAATTTTGTTTTTTGTTATATCGCCTAAAACTTGTTCTACCATCAAGCTAACTAGGTTGTTTTCTTCCTGAATTCAATTTGTTCCGTGAATATCAAATTTTCCAAACCCTCTTTCCTTAGTATGTGACCTAGAAACTTCAAATGACTCTCCTTGATAAGTATACGTGTCACATTTGTTGCTATTTTCTCTCAAATATTTTTGTTGCTCACATATTCGCACCAAGCTATTCGCATAATCTTTCTCTAGAACCACATTTCTGTTGTTTCAAATCACTTGTTCATCTGTGATGAAATTGTCTAAAACCTACTGTCATATAAGAGGACTAAATTTACATAACAGTTCATAACTGTTTTCTTTTTCGATTTTTTCCGTTAAGAAAGAAACAAACGTTCGTTAGAAACAAGGGTCATTGACAATACAACTGTTTGTAATAACTGGAGAAAACTCAGTTTGTCCGCTCTGTATTGATGAAATTCTACAAGCTCGATTTCGAGGTTACTGGAGTTTACAAGCCAATTCTCTTCTGATTGAGTTGTACGTGCAAGATCATAGAAGTCATCAGCTGCAAGACTTTGGGCATTCGTTATTTCTTTTCTCCGGTGAAAAATTGGTCTGTTCAGACCAATAATCCAACGCAATGTTGAAGTTTAGCGGTAGAACGAAAAGCATCGAATATTTGAACGTTCAAAAATTCCCTGCCACGTGAGCGTTAAAAAAAACTGTAAAGGTAAAATCAGTTATTGAAAATTGTCTGCAGACATCACTTATGGTAGAAACCTGGGTCACGTAATAACTCGTTTACAAATGGAATATATATATATCTATATATATCTATATATATATATAGAGAGAGAGAAAGAGAGAGAGAGAGAAAGAGAGAGAAAGAGAGATGTCAGCTCTATCATTGATATTGAGCGCTTTCAAATAAGTACCGCACATATATATAAACAATATAATATTTATAACAAATTGCATATGTATATATTGATATTTATAATTATATACTTACACTTTTCACACGCACACACACACACACACACACACACACACACACACATATATATATATATATATTCGAGTGAATACAGAACGAAGCAATAATTTTTACAACGTCCAAAACATTAACTTAAAGTAGTGCTCGATATATAACATATAGAGCTGTGAATATTTATTATAAATTATATTTTAGAACATGTACATATTTTTTTTTCAGAGACTTGTTCCCGTATCACTAACCTCACAAACACCCCAAACACAACTGACCAAATATAAGAAAAGAGGCTTTCCATTCCTATACATACCGCCTGATGAGACATTGAAGTGTCAATGTCGAAACATATGTACCATTTGTAGTGGATATATATATATATATATATATATATATATATATATATAAATTATGTACATGTTTTAAAATATAATTTATAATATATATAAATATATTGTAAATTGTAAATATTCTTTGCATTAAAACACTGTGTCTGGATTGATTGGTGTGAAGTAGGCAAACATTTCTATGCTTTCATTTTGCATGGAACATTTTCTCCATTCTTCTACAAGTTACTACAAAATATGGTGATTAAGTATAAAAACAACTCCAACAGTGTCAACATCTAATTTATAGAAACCCCAAAATGAAACTTTGCGCTTATGCACTAGTACTAATTAGAATTTAATCATTACAAAACAATAATTAAAAAAAAAACATTTACGCGATACTGGACATTTTTGAATCAGAAATATCGGCATTAAGGATAATTGAGTCATAATCGTAACACTTAATTTGCTATAATGATTTTTTTTTATTATATTTCTTAATAAATTCGATAATTACTTAATGTTTCAAAAAATTGAAATGCAAATAAATATTTTATCATTGCAGTATCATTTTTTCATTTAGAATTTAGAATTTGCATGTTTTGCGTTCTTTTAATTTAACAAGATGTGAAAGAGTTTTCTGTTACGATTTGTTGGGCCTGTCATGTCATCGAGCAAGGGTTCTAATCCAAGTGTTCATTGATCTAGTCATGTCTTCATTAAACATTGAAAGCCAATGACCAAATATTTTGACAAATAATTCGTTACTAAGTGTGAAATAACTCAAACAAAGATCATTAATGAGAAATGCTAACAAAAACAAGAGATTTAAGATGAAAGAATTCTTGACATTGCATTTAAATGGCAAGAAATATATGTATATGACGAAACAGGCTTGTATGATATATATATATATATATATATATATATATATATATATATATCATCCGCAGACATATATATATATATATATATCATCCGCAGATATATATATATATATATATATATATATATATATATACGCATCGATCGTTCAATGCAATGAATTAGAACACTCTCAGTTATCGGGCCTGTATAATGATAATATACACGCTAAAAAGAATGCCTTCTTCTTCCGAGCGCCCATAGTTCAGAGGTAGAATCGACGACTGACGCCAATTCGGTCAGGTTTCAATCCTGGGTTAAAAACAGTCGATTTCTAACCGTACTGATGAACTGTGATACACCGAAACAGATCTGTCTGCGGATGACTATATATATGTGGCTAGACATCTACATTCCAAACTCGCCCGATTTGGTGTCCGTCGGAGTGCCTACTCTCTAATCCATCAGCGCATGGAAGGAGAGTGAGAAAAATTTAGCGTGATATATATATATATATATATATATATATATATATATATATATATATATATATATGCGGTTTATACACACGCCAGCCACTGAAGAACTCTATCATAATGTAATGTTTGTAACGCTGAGTAATTATGTCATATTGACTGAAATTGTGAGTGGTACCGCGATAACAGTGTGGGGTACAAAAATGAGAATATGGATGCAATTAAGCTCCTTTTTCTGTGTGATGATATTTTTTGCTAATATCAAATACACGAACAGAATTTCTATGAATCTATTTTTAAACATTATTCTTTTACTAAGATTCCATTTGGCAAAGCCACTTTATAGTATTTATCTCCCTACCATTTCCTAATTATCTTGCTATCCTGAGAGTTTAACGAGACAACAAAAAGTGAATCTCTCTCTCTTGAGTTTGGCATGTCTTTCTCTCGAATGTCGAACAGTTGTCCCCTGAAAACATCAGGTTCCACACCATTGCCTTTCCGTTAGCAACACCAAAGTGACTCGTTCGTTTGGCGCCATTTTGTCAATCAGACACCACAGGCTTTTGTTATTTTTGAATGATCTCTCTTGCGGAATATTTCCTTTACACACAGAAATAAACCTCATATTTTAATCATGAAATCCGTTTCTTTCTACCTTTCTCTCTACCTTCTTCCCATTCTCTCTCTTTCTTTTTCTTTCTCTCGACATGGTTGATCATTTACTTTAGATCTTTTTGTCTCGCCAAAAACACAACTATGAAACTTTTTCTTTAAAGGTTCTGAGTACGTCCGCAATATAATGGAACGGTAGGTGAGAATTCGTTTAATCAAAAGCACGAATATTAATAAACCACTTGTCGATCACGAATAATTCATAGGGAATAAATATCTATATTTCTCTCTGTGAATAAAACCATGTATATGTTTTTGGGTATGCGCGCGCACGTGCTATTTGTACGGGGTGTCCTGAAATATATACATACACATATTGTTGCTGGCATATAATGGTGTCGAATATTTTCTCTTTCAATGGAACTTTTGCCCGCCCCCTCAAAAAATGAAAATAAATAAATAACAAATAATCGTCGATAACAGAAGTACGTTTGATCACTGAAACTTTTTACTGAATTAGAAATATAATTACGATAGTGAAGCTGATTACAGTTATTAAAGATAATCAGTGAGTTAAGCGTCATACGTGATACAGGCTGGGGCGATCATGTCTCGAAAAAGACATGATTGACTGGGCAAACGATTTTCCCGGAGTAGGCTGCTATTCATTTCTGCGGTAGACTGGTTACCAGCTAAGGCTATAATAACCAATCTGTCCTGTTATTTAACCCTTAACTGGAGAGAAGAGAATTTCTGCGGTAAACTGGTTGCTAAATGAGGCTATAGAACTCAATCTGTTCTGCTATTTAACCCATAACTGGAGTGAGGAGGGGTGGATTAATATTTTTCTCAATGTCATTTGCGCGTAAGTGAATGCAACGAATTATAACCCGATTTTTTCGATTATCGATTTTTGATAATTATCGGGGGTACCTCGACACAAATCCTAGCTAAGAACACTCGCAGACGCTTATAGTACAACTGTGTAAATTTTCAAGAAAATCGGTTTAGCCGTTTCGGAGTCTCGAGGTAACGGATACACACACAGACACACACGCACACATATACACACAGACAATGTTCCATTTATAATATAAGTTTAGATTAGTCATAACAGTCGAGATAAAACAAAAACAGATGTATTAATGCTTATAAAATCTAAACTGATTCTACTGCGAGACGTGATGATTCGGTGATTCGAGTTCAATTGCTCACGTCGCTTGCTACTTTCACTCTTGAATACACTCAGTTAATACACTCAGTTAAGTGCCATACGTGATACACGCTTAAGCGATCTTGTCTCAAAAGAGACATGACTGTCTGGGCAGAAGTTTGTCCCACAGTAGGTTGCCATTACTTTCCGCGGTAGAGTGGTTGCCAGCCAAGGCTTTAGAATCCAATCTGTCCTGTTATTTAACCCATAACTAGAGGGAAGAGACGGATTAATACCTTTCCCAAGGGTATTTGCGCGTAAGTGAATGCAAGGAATATCAAGATTCTTGAAAAAGGCATGCACCTCTCGTTTCTCGAACTTAGTTATGGGCTCAGTATCATGTGGCAGTAAGTTTAGAAGTGACACTCTGACCACCGAGCTGAGTAGGAAGCCAATCTACGGATAGCCATAACCAGTGAAGAGCCTTGAAGATAGAGGGCAACAAGAAAGAATTCTACCGAAAGATGTTCTAAAGAAGACATACAAGTAATAGGTTTGTCACATGTCGATTTGTACATGAATTTAGAAGCGCAAAAAGGACATGCTTAAAACTTATTGACTTCTTGCCATATCTGTTGTATTATAAACTTTCTACATAAAATTATATATGTTATTGACGCAACTACCTATAAAAGCTGTTTAAGTATACTTTGACCTTTCTATGCTGCTTTCCTATCGTAATAATGAAACTATTTTTGTAACTTGACTACTAGTTGTAGCACTAGATTGTCAGTTAGGTCTCATCATTTTAATTTCTAATTTGTTAAATGTAAACCCTATTTATATTTTAATACTTTTACTCTCACTCTTTACATCTATACAACGCTCTTCTATATTTTTGCTTTTTGTCAGCTACAATTTAAAAATTTAAAAGTCAATCCTTAACGTTTCTTTCTTAAATACTAATTTTTATATTTTCGTTTTCTTCTCAGCATTATGGTGTGATGAGAAATCTAAGTGCCGAGATCGAATTTCAGTTATATTCGTTACTTTTTGGTGGTATGCATATACCCTTTGGAAAGGTATGAAATCAACTCTTCCCCATATATATATTGAATAGGAGGAGAAACTGTGTCTTATAGACTTTACAACTGTGTCTTATAGACTTTACAACCAGTATGCCACATGAATAAACAGCAACGTACTCCGGAAAAATCTTCTACTTAGTCAGTCATGAATCGAAAAAGATTCAAGCGTGTATCACGTACGGCATTTTAGTTCTGGGTATGACGATAAACTACATCCGGCAGCAAGGACTCTGATCAGGAGACTGGATGTTTTGCGGAGCGTGGAACCACAATTTAATTGCTTTTGTTCCCAGGGTAGTATCACTTGTTAGGAACCTACCTATTAACAATTAGAGAAACTAAAATGAAAACACTGCGGGAGTGTAAAAATATATATTATATAAAAAGATCAACAGCAGATCATTTAGTAAAATTACCAACAAAACAATTTTAAAGTAAATTGACCAGGAATACATTATATAGTAGAAATTGATAACAATATATTTTATAGCAAAATGACCATCAATACATTGTAGTTTGGGGCGTAGAATTGCAATAAAATTATATCTAGTTGAAGCCATAAAATTGTGTGTAAAATATTTAAATTTCAACATTAAATAACCCATGCAGGGTGATATATTACTAAACAAAATCAACCAGTCAACCAACATGAAAGAACCTTTTCGTAACATAAATCGATATAATATTCTCCAATTTCTTAGGAATAAAAATGTATTCCAAAATATAGCTTCAACAATGTACAACATAAAACACGCATATCATCACCTCTAGCTGTTATATCCATACATGCATAAAATCTGAGTATCATCTACCATGTATACTACTGTGAAAGCAGACTGACATGTGTCATATTTTATTACTTCAAAGCTTCCAAGAAAATTAAACTTCGGCATTAAATGATCCATAAGGATTTGATATGCCATTAATCAAACCGATTAATCAACTCCATGCGCCTCAGAGGCTTTATTACATTGCTTTGGTGAATTGCCAAAAAAAAAAAAAAATGGAAGAAAGTCACCCCTCGTGAAGGTTGTGTACCGTTCGCAAATATTAGCCTAATAAACCTAGTTAGGTTCTTAATTCGCCTTGTTACATCGAGACAAACAAATGGATACGATGCATGGCATGTTAAGTAATGTGTAAACTATCAGCTATATAGAAACGTTTTCTTACCTCAGTGATTCAAAATGATTTCAAGCGCATGATTTCAAGTAATCTTGAGGGGGACTATTATCTGTCGGATCTTGTAAACTGCCTCTAGATAATCATAAAGAGCTTTACCAAAATAAAAGAATGAACATCATATGAAGGTTTTCAACACCAACAACAACTTAAATCGATAGCGTATGTAAATCGAGGAAAATAATGACATAACCAAGATGTTGACTTTCCACATCAACCTCAAGGTTAGGAAAGAAGACCCCCCAATACGAGAAAGAAAGACAATAGTGAACTTTAACAAATGATTTTCCTGAGAAATTGTTTTAAATGAAAGGCTTTATAAATTAACAATGAAAACATTTTGTCTCAGAATTTAATTCGCTTTGAGAAAAAAAGCCTTCCAAAAGCAAAGCAGAGTATTAAGAATGAGGAGAGTTCAATTGAAAACAAAGAAAAGAGTAATGAATTATTACGTAATATCAGTATTATTATATGACAGTGAATGTTTGAAAATCTTAAAGGCGAAGAAGTCACTTGAAGGAACATAAATGTGTTTCTACAGAAGAATACTGAGAATCCCGTGGGTTGAACATATGACCAATGACAGTTTTAGAGTAAATTGAAATAAAAAGGAACTTATACTTAAGAAAAAGTTAAATTGCTAGGATAGATAAACAATGACACTCAGAGAACAGGTAAAAGGTTGGTTGGTTGGTTGGTTCATTTAACCAGCATATCAACCTTCATTAGGTCATTTAATGCTGAAAATCGTTTTGATTTGTTTTATTTAGTTTATTTGTTTTATTGTTTTTGTTTGTTGATTTTGGGTAGGGGGGGATTGTTTGAAAGGCCATTTAAGGCCGGAAGCATATTTTTATTTTAAATCACAGTTATTTTTCATTCAAAAAAGTTTTGTTGGTAACATTTTTCATTCAAAAAAGATTTTGTTGGTCATATTTTTCATTCAAAAACGGTATTGTTGGTAATATTTTTCATTCAAAAAAGTTTTGTTAGTAAATACTTTCATAGCATTTTGACCTCAGTTTGGGGGTTAACTGTTTACCCATAGCTGGGACCCTAACACGTGCCCCCACTCTGGGTCAAGGTGGACCTGGGAACAACAGCAATTAAGACGCTCCTCACAACCTCTCAATCTGAGGCTTTGTTGCCGGATGCAGTTCAAGGTCATACCCAGGACCCAGGTAAAAGGAACAGAGGAAAATTGCTTATAACCGAAGTGACAAGTTTGGGTACATAGATGGCTGAGCGGAATTTAAGAAGATACCAAAAAGAAAAAAATTAATACGAGTTACAAAGGACATGATATTGAGGAGAGCGATGACTGCCAACATTCAGAAAAGACAAAGCACCTAGAAGAAGAGTACTAATAATTCGATCATCGAATGCCGATTTTTTTATTTACAATGAAACGGATAAACTCATCATTACATTGTGAGATTTCGTGAGATCTGATTCACAGAAAATCCGAGCTTATACACACCTATACATTTTTATGAGCGTAAAATAAAGCATATACATTTATATATTCAACAATAAAAATGCCCCTTTCATATCATCGTTGGTTTACTAAATGTTATTACATGCTAGCCTCTGTGAAAACAAAAAAAAATGATACAATCCCTTATTTATTGACCAATCAGGAGCACGGAAAAAAACAGAGGTTAATCCGATTTTAGTCTTTACAATCACCTAAATACGCGTGACATTTCCTTTTCCCTTCAGAGAGGCACAGGTTGTCTTTAAGACGCCAAGTCAAGTCGAGCTGTATTTTACATTCTTACTTTTTCTTACGCACTGCATTCATTGATTCTCCTTCTTCCTTATTTACAACAAAGAAAGAAATAACATTACAGAGAGCTACTAATCGTCTGGCTGACGCCATGTCTTGACGACTTACAAATTTTGCATTTTTGCACGTTCTATTTCTCACAGCACTAATTGATTCTACCTTTTCCTCATTCTTGTCGGCAGCAAAAAAAAAAGAGAGAAAGAACAGACATTTTCTGTTCACCTACTACAATTGTAGACACTCATAGCGACTTAAGATTTATTTTTTCTTCACAAATATATTTCGACCGACTTTATGAAAACTTAACTCTTGAACACACATTCAAAATAAAAATCATGCTGAACTTACAGACATGAATATTATTTCAATAACAAAGTTGATATAATTTTTTGTCGTTAAAAAAGTTTACACTTCTTAATACAAACATGACCCTTTTATTTTTTGTTCAACCTTCTGATTCTTTCAAATTTGGTGGGCTCGATAATGTTTGGCACAAGGTCATTTTGCAAGCATTGCCGATACTCCCTATAATATGTCTTCATTTCTTTTTTTCTTGTATTTTGAATGTGAAAGAGTTATTTTCAACAATATTTTATGCAGTAGTATACAGGATCAGTTATTATTGTATAATAGTGGCTTCACCGTATGAAGCTTAAAAGTACTTTCTATACAGTGTACGATGAGTAAATTTTCGCAATTTATATTTCTAATTTCGAATATGCGCGTTGATTGTTTTTGATTTTATCGACTGCACAGTATAGAAGGGACAGTTGGGCACCGTCTGTGAGAAAAGCGTAACACTCTCTGCCAGAAATCTAGAAACAGTATGTTGTACTGCTTGGTATTCCCACCGGAAGCTCCAATACTAGCAAGTAGAGGATCTGGGTGTCAATGTGAGAGCAGTGCAGAGAATTCGGAAAGAGTTAGACGAGTCTAATAGTGATTACGAAGGTACGACAGCTAAAAAAACCCACTCTGATCGTTCCGATGAGAAAAGAACTCTCAAATTTATCGGTGATAGCCTCAGCCTCAACACGGAGTCCTACAGAAAGTGGCTTTAGGGAATAGTGCTACTCTGAGTCAAGAGGGTGGCTGCTGGAAGACTCTATGCCTGGCAATAGGACTCTACACCATACCACACAGGCAAAAGTAACCAGTCATGGCTGTCAGACAATTTTTACGACCATATTATCACTTAGACTGGACTGTATATCGCCCCAGATTGCAACCACATCGATTATTATGTGTAGGTTGCACTTAAAAGAAAATACCAAGAAAAATCTTTGTAACATCAAGAACAAACCGATGGAATGATTATGACAGCATTAGGCTACTTTTAAAAAGATACCATCCTGAAAAGACGCAGAAGATTCCAAAATCATCTTCAGACACGTTTAATTAAATTATGAATTTATTGAATAAGTTTACAATTTAGTATTTCAAGATATTTTGGGGTAATTTTAGTAATATACTTGTGAAAATAAGATATCAGAGTTATTTTTATTTTTGCATAATTTAGACGAAAATTTAACTATCGCACCCTGTACGCGTGAGCAAATTACTTACTACAGATTCAGACTGAGTTCTAATTTTGGCCTCTGTCTTTGCGTCCAAATTCGGCTAAATAATTTGTGAAATATTTAATTCTATCTCTTTATGGCTTGAGCAGCAAGACAGTGGGCAATCGCGACGTGTCGACTGGTGCATCAGAATACACTGACTGCATTTCTGCAGTGAGGTAACCCCTCTACTGAGGTGTCCTGGGAATAATGATAAACTACATCCGAGTCTGGAGTATGACAATAAAGTGCATCCGGCAGCAATGCTTCTAATTGGGTGGTGGTAAGGAGTTTCGAACCATCTCGTAATTGATGTTCCCAAGTCCACCCTGATTCGGGGTGGTAGCATCTAAGATGCCAGCTAAGAAAAAAATTGCTAATCCGTAAACTGTGATTAAGACATTATAACAACATAAAATATATTTTTATTAAAAATACCAGCAATAAAAATTTGATACAAAACATTACCAGCAATATATAATATATATGAGCTTAGCTTCCTGGTGACCCCATTGCGTGAATTTACTCGAACTACTAGACTAGCGGCTAGGTCACACCATTTTAAAGTGAAACAAATCAAATTTAACCGTAACTTCTACGCTACCAACTTCTTTGTTTGCACTTTCCGCCTGTGCAATTCTCTTCTGTATATTTGCTTCCCTGAAAACTATAATCTCTAAGAATTTAATGCAAAATCAATTGCCATGTCTTATCTTCTTAACTCAGGTCCTTTCCTTGACAACCCTAGTATCATGTTTTTCTTTTCCACTCTACTCTCATTCAGCCCTCTTCACGCCTGTATTTCTTTTCGTACTCATTCTCTGATTCCCCAGTAACTTGTTTCTTTTTTCTCATCACTCACCTCTTCTTTAACCCCCTAAGTACCAGTGGCAGTTCTGCCTTGCTTGGGGTGAAATGATTAAATATTTATTGATTTACAAATTGATTTTTTAGGAAGAATACATATTCTATTCATGTGAACTTATCCTAAAAATCTTGTCGGCATTAAATAACCCATTGAGATTGTTATGCCGTAAAAAATATTCTAAACCTAAACCTAATCCAGTCCTTCCTTTCAAACTTAATCCAGTCCTTCCTTTCAAGCCTCCCAATACTATCACATGAATGCGGATGTCTCTCAAGGCTCTATTCTAGGTCCTACGACTTTCCTTATCTATAATAACGATCTCCCTGATGTAATAAGATCCCAAGTGAACATATATGCTGACGGCACTATGGTTTACTCTCGTTTCGATCAAAAATCTACTGAGGCTGAAAAAGCAAACCTCGCTGCCGAGCTTGAAAAGGACCGCCAATCCGTGGTTGAATGGGTCAAGAAATGGTTCATAAATTTTAATGCATCCAAAACGAAGCTGCTATCTAATGACTATCATAGATAATCATCCCGCCCATTAACATGGATCAGGCTTCTCTCCCTGAAAGCGAAACACTGCACCTCCACGGGTTAGCCCTCACACCAGACCTCAAGTGGAATAACTATATAGAATCCATAGCTAAATCCGTCGCTAAGTAAATCGGTTCTCTGTGTAGGGCCAGGAAGTTTTTCCCGTCCCAAACAATTCTGCACATATACAAGTTTACCATCCGCCCGTGCATTGAGTATTGCTGCCATATCTGGCCTGGTGCTCTTGCTATCCATCTACGTATCCTCGACCGAATCCAGCGGAGAATATGTAATGTGATCGATCCCGACTTGGCAGCTACGATACAGTCGCTCTCTCATCGACGCAGTGTGGCTTCCCTGTGCCTCTTCTACAAATACTTTCACGGCTTCTGCTCCGATGAACTTAGCTCACTGGTACCTCCTATATACGAATTTCTTCGAGCCACAAGATTAGCAACTAGGTCCCATCTTTTTACTGTGAAACCAATAAATTGTAACGAAAATTCTACTCCATCAGCTTCTTTTCTCGCACTTCCCGCCTGTGGAATTCTTTTCCGCATACTTGCTTTCCTGACAGTTAAAATCTCCAAGAATTTAAATGTAAAGTCAATAGTCATCTCCTGTCTCACTAACTTACATCCTCTCTCTCATGCTTTTCTACATCCATCTCACTCTCATCAGTACTCTCTTCCCTTTCCTACTCTCTTCCTGACACCCCCTGCAATCTCTCACTCCTCATAACATTTCTCCTCGTCCACCCACTCTCATCAGTAATCTTTTCTCTCTCCTACTCTCTACCTGACACCCCGTGCAACCTCCCACTCCTCAACATTCCTCTTATGTAAACCCCTGCACAACAGTGGCAGTAAAATGCCTTGCTTGGGGCGACACGATTATAAAATAAAACAATACCCATGGACAATCGCGCTTAGCTTGGCAGCCAGTGTAGGAAAATAGTAATTTGGAATTCAGCATTTGTATATGGAGTTAACGCAGGGAAATGCCTCGAAAAGCAGAGCCTAATCGGCACTCAATCAAGGTTTACCCTAATCCCGCATACGCGATGACTGGGTCTTAAGCTTGTCAATATTTTCCCTGCCTAACCACTGGAGCAAGTTGTGAAACAAGTTTGCCTTTAATGTAGAGAAGTCAAGCCCGTATACTCGGGCCAAATGTGAAAATTTACCCAGCTTCCGTATACACCATACCTGGGTACTAAGCTTTACTCTGCTCCTCCACACTGCTGAAGCGACTCGTAACACAAGGTTGTTTTTTTTAATGTGGGGGAACAGAGCGCGTACCATCGGGACGTTGGTTAAAGATTACCCTGACTCCGCATACGCAGTAACTGGGTACGAAGCTTGTCGGAATTTACCCTCCTCCTCTACTTGTGCGAGTTGTGATACAAAGTCGGTTTGTAACGTGGGGAACCTGAGCGTACCCGCTCAGGCCACTGGTTAAAGATTACCCTCACTCGTTTATGCAGTAACTGAGTACGAAGCTTTTCTCATCATATTTAAGCTTATTGGTATTTAACCTGCCACTCCACAGGAGCGAGATGTAAAACAAGGTCGGTTTTTTCATTGTAGGGAACAAAGCTTGTTTTAGCATGTCTGCGGTGTGGAGACGCTCGTTGCTTTTGAGACCCATTTATATCCAGAATTGGCCTTACAACAACGCTGGTTAAGTTTTTCGTTTTTTAAATGATATTGCCGACAGAATACGAGAATTTTATTCTGTATGATCGTTTTTGAGACATACAAAATCAGATTTAACGAAATCTGCCATGAATTCACTCCTACGGGTGCACAAGATCGCCTCGTCAGTAATGTTATGCTTTGGGATCATAACAAGTTTCGGGTCTTTCAACATTATACTTATTGACCCAAAGAAACCTTACAGGAACAATTCTATTTTAGCAGGCGATCCTGTAATCGTCAAGTGCACAACCATAGATTTATAACTGTAACTGTTATGAGATATCAAGCGTCCAATCAGAAAGGCTGTACGTTACTTCCGTCTGGGCTAAGACGAGACAAAAAAAAAACAAACAAACTGAATACTTGTCTTTCCAGATACGCTTTACGTCACTTCCGCTTCAGCCAAGACGAGACATCTTTCTCTTCATGGAACAACACATGTAATGATCTACACACCTTATGATCTCCTCCAGACTTAACTGTTATTTCTCTCACCCCTCCTTATTGAAAAACATTATTCTTCTTTCTCGTCATTGAGCCTTCCCTCAAACAGCGATCTCTCTCCTAGATCTCTATGGGTTCGATCATTTAATCCATGGCCACGTCGAGGCCTTCTTTGCAGATTCTGAAACAGTCCTAATGGATTTTCTTATTTTCTTTCTACTGATTCCATACCGGCTTAAAGTTCTGCATGAAGATCTTCCTACAAAACCACGGCACCCAACATCAATCGGGAGACAGATAGTGCGCCATTGGTTAGACCTGCATATTTCAACCATCTTCTGGTATTTTCCAAGTTTTCTTTCAACGGCTTCCTCCAGATTCTCCTCGCATGGTACAGTGACTTCGATCATATTAACCTACCTGGAACTCAAAGACAGGTTAATAAATCCGGGCGTAGAGAAGCTGGGAATTTTAATTGGCTTCTGAGGTCTACTCTCAATTGCCAGTATCGAGCAGTATGCAAGCTGTCGATTTACTCACCGAAATGTTTTCGCCGGCCTTGACGAAATACATTGCCTTAATTTCTGACTTGCAACAACTGTTGAATGCTGTGGTAACCACTTCAGCCAATTTCTTAAGCACCTGATCATGTCTCCACCGATACCTCCCATCCCCAAGGGGCCTGGAACAGACGCTTAGGCTAGGTTTTAGCGTTCTTTTTTCAGGTACAGTGTAGACATGATGATGTTTAACTCATCCCCCAAGCATACAATTTTGCAGGACTCGGTAGCACATCATAAACAGATTTTACAAGAAATTTTATCCGATTTGCTTTGGAGAACCAGCTTATTTCACTTTGTAAGAGGTTCTCCCATCGTGCCCATATTTCCTGCTGGGTTAGTCCTATCATCTTGCATATTCTTTTTTTCTCCACGTTGGCTCGTATCTCCTCCATAGTGATTTTCCTTTTCTGTATAACAACAGCTTTTTCATAAAACAAATAAAAACTATAGTTTCGTTTTTCTGATTTATTGGTTACCTTTCTAGAAATATAATTATTTAGAAAATATTCGTATCGATAATGTCATGTCAAATATCGGGTGAAGACAAAAATAAACGAGCGTCCGTGTTTATACCGTTTTGATGATATTAAAATGTCAAAGAGGAGATCTTATGACAATTTTATGTGTTAAACGCATAACGTGGTTCAACTGTATTCAACTTTTATTCAAATTGTTTCTACTGAAACTACTTATAATTAACACATTATACTCCATTATAGAAAGTTAATGATCTGGAATTTATGCGTATACATTTTGTTTATAAACTAAAAATAAAAGAAATCTGTTGCGGGATTTAATTTTATTTTAATGTTATTAAATAGAAGGAACTTTTAAGAGTAATTTCCTAAACTGCAAGTAGTGACAACATTATGCGGTCATTTCTGTATTGCCCAGGCCCTCAATTCGAAGGTACAGTTTGAGATCAAGGCTAGGAGAGAAAGAGAGAGAGGCAATGAAATATATATATATATGCTCTCACACCCTGATTGAGCACTCTGGAAGAATGGTAGACTTAGCTCCTCTAGCAAATACGCATCGTTCATTCAGCAATGAATTAGAACACTCTCAGCTATTGGACGTTTATAATAATAATATACGCGTAAAAAGTCTGCCTTCTTCTACCGAGCGCCTATAGCTCAGAGATAGAATCGCCGACTGACGCTAATTCGGTCGGATTTCAAACCTGGGTTAAAAGCAATCGGAGTTTAATGTACTGATGAGCTGTGATACAGCGAAACAGATCTGTCTGCGGATGACTATTTACGCTCCCACAGCCTAGTTGAGCACTCTGGAAGAAGAGTAGACTTTGAAAAACAGTAGCTACTCTAGCAAATACGCATCGTTTATTCAGCAATGAATTAGAATACTCTCAGCTATTGGACGTGTATAATAATATTATTCACGTAAAAAAAAGTGTGCCTTTTTCTGCCGAGCGCTCATAGCTCTGAGGTAGAATCTCCGACTGACGCAAATTCGGTTGGATTTCAATCCTGGGTAAAAAGCAATCGGAGTCTAACCGTACTAATGAGCTGTGATACAGCGAAACAGATCTGTCTGCGGATAATTATATATATATATATAATTTATCGATCATTCAGTTATGAATTCGAGCACTCTGGCCACTGGCATATGATAGATCATACGCTAAAAGTCTGCCTCCTTCTACCGAGCGCCCATAGCTCACAGGTAGAATCGCCGACTGACGCCAATTCTTTCGGGTTTCAATCCTGGGTTAAAAGCAATCGGATGCCTAACCGTACTGATGAACTGTGATACAGCGAAACAGATCTGTCTGCGGATGACTATATATATATATATAGAGAGAGAGAGAGAGAGAGAAAGAGAAATATATATATATAGATATACATATAGATGCACAGATAAATTCATATATAGAGGTATATATTAATACAGGTTTCATTGAATAATATAGAAAAGTTCTGTCTATTTTGTGTAAGATCCGTTCGTATGATCTGATTAGCTTGATAGTGTTGTCATGGAAAGACGACAAGAAATCGCAATAATTGTTGATTTTTATATACATATATATATATATATATATATATATATATATGTGTGTGTGTGTGTGTGATATGTAAAGATTGAACGTAGAATTACCATGAAAGTGGCGGTAGTGTAGCGGTAGTCTTGTGACGTTGCACCCGTGGAAAATAAGTCACCCAATGATGTAATTTTTTTAAAATATTTGGAAGACTTGAAAGTGAGAGTTAAGCAGCTCTATTTAACAAATGGCAGCAACACTTCATTTTTTTTAATTTGATCTGTCTTTTGTATACATAAAACATGCTAAAAGTAGTCAGATAATTTGTAAGCTGATATATGCTTTATCTGGGTAAATAAAATGAACTTTATTGAACATTAAATCATACTTTACATGTTTGAATCTTTACGTATTGTCATCTACTCATGAAAAACCGATTTCTTTTGGGTAAATAAATAAAATATTCAATTTATTAACAACTTCAATATTGCCTTGAATTCTTGAACCCTTACATAATTTTTAAAAAAATTATTTATTATTAAAAGACGCAATATTAGATTATTCTTCTTCCACGTGCTTATACCTTCTGGACATTAGCAAGCATAGCTCTTTACAGTTTCCGGTCTTTTGTATCACTTAATTTGTTTTGGTTTTGTTAACTTTCCCAGATACTGGTGTGTCACCCATTTACTAAAGTTCACTCGATAGTTTATTCGTTGTTTTTTTCCTCTTGCCTTGAATCTACTTTTTAATTGCAAAATTTCCAAGGCTTCTTTTCTCATTATATACCCAAGAACTTTCAACTGTCTTTTTCTAATAAAAAGTATTAGTCTTTTTTGCTGCCATTTTCGATAAATCTTTGCCGTTGCTCAGACGTTCGGCCCATACTGTTCTCAGCAAGTTTTCTGTAGAACCACATTTCTGTTGTTTCGTCACTCGTTCATCTATAAAGAAATTATTCACTGCCTGATGGGAGGACATATATTACCGAACATTCAGTATTTTAATTTCTTTTTCTAGCGGAATTTTCGTATTTCTTAATACTTTGCTTAGTTTTTGAAAGATATATTTTGCTATACACACTGTATCTTTGAATTCCGGTGTCGCAGTTTCTGTTTACTTCTAAATCACTTTCCAAATATTTTAACTGTTGTAGTTGTTAAATTTTCTCCAATGTACTGTAATTGGGCTGTTTTTTGGCTAACAAATCTACAACTGTAGGAATTTTTAGGAGTTTCTTCTCTCTCTCTCTCTCCTCTCAACTGCGTCATGGGCTTAGCTAATGCTGTTAAGATTGTATCCAATAATAATGAATCCTGTTAAGGGTTTTAACTCTCTAAGAATCTTAGAATATAGCACTTAAATATTTTGTCTTTTTCTTATCTCTCTAAATCCTGATCTGCTATCCGTTTACACAAGCTTGTTATGTAGGTTATGCCTAGAATAAGTTATCGTAGAAGATCGTGGAGTAAACCCGGTATTGCATCAAAATCGGCGGCAAATCCAAGTATCTATGGTTCGAAGCTTCTGCTCTGCATTTGGTAGGATCAGCTGAGTGTAATCTATTATGAGCTACTCAAACCGATCTAAACCATCGCGAGTGATCAATATTAATTACAATTAATTCGTTTGAGCCGATCATCGAAGAAAAAAACGTCAGCTATACGCGCAGACACATCAAAGTGATTATGTAACTTGACAAAGCTAGGCCATACGTTGCAAAACAGGTGAAAACTTGTAAACTCTTAAATAGGAAGTCCTAACCCATCCGCCGTATTCAGTAGATACTGTTCTGTTGGATGGTCCCTTGTTCCCATCGATGGTATATGACCTGGCTGAGAAGCACTTTTGTTCTTATAAAACTTGTAAACTCTTAAATAGGAAGTCCTAACCCATCCGCCGTATTCAGTAGATACTGTTCTGTTGGATGGTCCCTTGTTCCCATCGATGGTATATGACCTGGCTGAGAAGCAGTTTTGTTCTTATAAAACTTGTAAACTCTTAAATAGGAAGTCCTAACCCATCCGCAGTATTCAGTAGATACTGTTCTGTTGGATGGTCCCTTGTTCCCATCGATGGTATCTGACCTGGCTGAGAAGCAGTTTTGTTCTTATAAAACTTGTAAACTCTTAAATAGGAAGTCCTAACCCATCCGCCGTATTCAGTAGATACTGTTCTGTTGGATGGTCCCTTGTTCCCATCGATGGTATATGACCTGGCTGAGAAGCAGTTTTGTTCTTATAAAACTTGTAAACTCTTAAATAGGAAGTCCTAACCCATCCGCCGTATTCAGTAGATACTGTTCTGTTGGATGGTCCCTTGTTCCCATCGATGGTATCTGACCTGGCTGAGAAGCACTTTTGTTCTTATAAAACTTGTAAACTCTTAAATAGGAAGTCCTAACCCATCCGCCGTATTCAGTAGATACTGTTCTGTTGGATGGTCCCTTGTTCCCATCGATGGTATATGACCTGGCTGAGAAGCACTTTTGTTCTTATAAAACTTGTAAACTCTTAAATAGGAAGTCCTAACCCATCCGCCGTATTCAGTAGATACTGTTCTGTTGGATGGTCCCTTGTTCCCATCGATGGTATCTGACCTGGCTGAGAAGCAGTTTTGTTCTTATAAAACTTGTAAACTCTTAAATATGAAGTCCTAACACATCCGCCGTATTGAGTAGATACTGTTCTGTTGAATGGTCCCTTGTTCCCATCGATGGTATATGACCTGGCTGAGAAGCAGTTTTGTTCTTATAAAACTTGTAAATTCTTAAATAGGAAGTCCTAACCCATCCGCAGTATTCAGTAGATACTGTTCTGTTGGATGGTCCCTTGTTCCCATCGATGGTATCTGACCTGGCTGAGAAGCAGTTTTGTTCTTATAAAACTTGTAAATTCTTAAATAGGAAGTCCTAACCCATCCGCCGTATTCAGTAGATACTGTTCTGTTGGATGGTCCCTTGTTCCCATCGATGGTATCTGACCTGGCTGAGAAGCACTTTTGTTCTTATAAAACTTGTAAACTCTTAAATAGGAAGTCCTAACCCATCCGCCGTATTCAGTAGATACTGTTCTGTTGGATGGTCCCTTGTTCCCATCGATGGTATCTGACCTGGCTGAGAAGCAGTTTTGTTCTTATAAAACTTGTAAACTCTTAAATAGGAAGTCCTAACCCATCCGCCGTATTCAGTAGATACTGTTCTGTTGGATGGTCCCTTGTTCCCATCGATGGTATCTGACCTGGCTGAGAAGCAGTTTTGTTCTTATAAAACTTGTAAACTCTTAAATAGGAAGTCCTAACCCATCCGCCGTATTCAGTAGATACTGTTCTGTTGGATGGTCCCTTGTTCCCATCGTTGGTATATGACCTGGCTGAGAAGCAGTTTTGTTCTTATAAAACTTGTAAACTCTTAAATAGGAAGTCCTAACCCATCCGCCGTATTCAGTAGATACTGTTCTGTTGGATGGTCCCTTGTTCCCATCGATGGTATCTGACCTGGCTGAGAAGCACTTTTGTTCTCATAAAACTTGTAAACTCTTAAATAGGAAGTCCTAACCCATCCGCCGTATTCAGTAGATACTGTTCTGTTGGATGGTCCCTTGTTCCCATCGATGGTATATGACCTGGCTGAGAAGCACTTTTGTTCTTATAAAACTTGTAAACTCTTAAATAGGAAGTCCTAACCCATCCGCCGTATTCAGTAGATACTGTTCTGTTGGATGGTCCCTCGTTCCCATCGATGGTATATGACCTGGCTGAGAAGCACTTTTGTTCTTATAAAACTTGTAAACTCTTAAATAGGAAGTCCTAACCCATCCGCCGTATTCAGTAGATACTGTTCTGTTGGATGGTCCCTTGTTCCAATCGATGGTATATGACCTGGCTGAGAAGCACTTTTGTTCTTATAAAACTTGTAAACTCTTAAATAGGAAGTCCTAACCCATCCGCCGTATTCAGTAGATACTGTTCTGTTGGATGGTCCCTTGTTCCCATCGATGGTATCTGACCTGGCTGAGAAGCAGTTTTGTTCTTATAAAACTTGTAAACTCTTAAATAGGAAGTCCTAACCCATCCGCCGTATTCAGTAGATACTGTTCTGTTGGATGGTCCCTTGTTCCCATCGATGGTATCTGACCTGGCTGAGAAGCAGTTTTGTTCTTATAAAACTTGTAAATTCTTAAATAGGAAGTCCTAACCCATCCGCCGTATTCAGTAGATACTGTTCTGTTGGATGGTCCCTTGTTCCCATCGATGGTATCTGACCTGGCTGAGAAGCAGTTTTGTTCTTATAAAACTTGTAAACTCTTAAATAGGAAGTCCTAACCCATCCGCCGTATTCAGTAGATACTGTTCTGTTGGATGGTCCCTTGTTCCCATCGATGGTATATGACCTGGCTGAGAAGCAGTTTTGTTCTTATAAAACTTGTAAACTCTTAAATATGAAGTCCTAACCCATCCGCCGTATTCAGTAGATACTGTTCTGTTGGATGGTCCCTTGTTCCCATCGATGGTATATGACCTGGCTGAGAAGCAGTTTTGTTCTTATAAAACTTGTAAATTCTTAAATAGGAAGTCCTAACCCATCCGCAGTATTCAGTAGATACTGTTCTGTTGGATGGTCCCTTGTTCCCATCGATGGTATCTGACCTGGCTGAGAAGCACTTTTGTTCTTATAAAACTTGTAAACTCTTAAATAGGAAGTCCTAAACCATCCGCCGTATTCAGTAGATACTGTTCTGTTGGATGGTCCCTTGTTCCCATCGATGGTATCTGACCTGGCTGAGAAGCACTTTTGTTCTTATAAAACTTGTAAACTCTTAAATAGGAAGTCCTAACCCATCCGCCGTATTCAGTAGATACTGTTCTGTTGGATGGTCCCTTGTTCCCATCGATGGTATCTGACCTGGCTGAGAAGCAGTTTTGTTCTTATAAAACTTGTAAACTCTTAAATAGGAAGTCCTAACCCATCCGCCGTATTCAGTAGATACTGTTCTGTTGGATGGTCCCTTGTTCCCATCGATGGTATCTGACCTGGCTGAGAAGCAGTTTTGTTCTTATAAAACTTGTAAACTCTTAAATAGGAAGTCCTAACCCATCCGCCGTATTCAGTAGATACTGTTCTGTTGGATGGTCCCTTGTTCCCATCGATGGTATATGACCTGGCTGAGAAGCAGTTTTGTTCTTATAAAACTTGTAAACTCTTAAATAGGAAGTCCTAACCCATCCGCCGTATTCAGTAGATAATGTTCTGTTGGATGGTCCCTTGTTCTCATCGATGGTATCTGACCTGGCTGAGAAGCACTTTTGTTCTCATAAAACTTGTAAACTCTTAAATAGGAAGTCCTAACCCATCCGCCGTATTCAGTAGATACTGTTCTGTTGGATGGTCCCTTGTTCCCATCGATGGTATATGACCTGGCTGAGAAGCACTTTTGTTCTTATAAAACTTGTAAACTCTTAAATAGGAAGTCCTAACCCATCCGCCGTATTCAGTAGATACTGTTCTGTTGGATGGTCCCTTGTTCCCATCGATGGTATATGACCTGGCTGAGAAGCACTTTTGTTCTTATAAAACTTGTAAACTCTTAAATAGGAAGTCCTAACCCATCCGCCGTATTCAGTAGATACTGTTCTGTTGGATGGTCCCTTGTTCCAATCGATGGTATATGACCTGGCTGAGAAGCACTTTTGTTCTTATAAAACTTGTAAACTCTTAAATAGGAAGTCCTAACCCATCCGCCGTATTCAGTAGATACTGTTCTGTTGGATGGTCCCTTGTTCCCATCGATGGTATCTGACCTGGCTGAGAAGCACTTTTGTTCTCATAAAACTTGTAAACTCTTAAATAGGAAGTCCTAACCCATCCGCCGTATTCAGTAGATACTGTTCTGTTGGATGGTCCCTTGTTCCCATCGATGGTATATGACCTGGCTGAGAAGCAGTTTTGTTCTTATAAAACTTGTAAATTCTTAAATAGGAAGTCCTAACCCGTCCGCAGTATTCAGTAGATACTGTTCTGTTGATGGTCCCTTGTTCCCATCGATGGTATATGACCTGGCTGAGAAGCACTTTTGTTCTTATAAAACTTGTAAACTCTTAAATAGGAAGTCCTAAACCCATCTGCCGTATTCAGTAGATACTGTTCTGTTGGATGGTCCTTGTTCCCATCGATGGTATCTGACCTTGGCTGAGAAGCACTTTTGTTCTTATAAAACTTGTAAACTCTTAAATAGGAAGTCCTAACCCATCCGCCGTATTCAGTAGATACTGTTCTGTTGGATGGTCCCTTGTTCCCACGATGGTATCTGACCTGGCTGAGAAGCACTTTTGTTCTTATAAAACTTGTAAACTTCAAATAGGAAGTCCTAACCCATCCGCCGTATTCAGTAGATACTGGGGTTCTGTTGGATGGTCCCTCGTTCCCATCGATGGTATCTGACCTGGCTGAGAAGCACTTTTTTGTTCTTATAAAACTTGTAAACTCTTAAATAGGAAGTCCTAACCTATCCGCCGTATTCAGTAGATACTGTTCTGTTGGATGGTCCCTTGTTCCCATCGATGGTATATGACCTGGCTGAGAAGCACTTTTGTTCTTATAAAACTTGTAAACTCTTAAATAGGGAAGTCCAACCCATCCGCCGTATTCAGTAGATACTGTCTTGTTGGATGGTCCCTTGTTTGGCATCGATGGTATATGACCTGGCTGAGAAGCACTTTTCTTCTTATAAAACTTGTAAACTCTTAAATAGGAAGTCCTAACCCATCCGCCGTATTCAGTAGATACTGTTCTGTTGGATGGTCCCTTGTTCCCATCGATGGTCTATGACCTGGCTGAGAAGCACTTTTGTTCTTATAAAAATTGTAAACTCTTAAATAGGAGTCCTAACCCATCCGCCGTATTCAGTAGATACTGTTCTGTTGGATGGTCCCTTGTTCCCATCGATGGTATATGACCTGGCTGAGAAGCACTTTGTTCTATAAAACTTGTAAACTTAAATAGGAAGTCCTAACCCATCCGCCGTATTCCAGATACTGTTCTGTTGGATGGTCCCTTGTTCCCATCGATGGTATAAGACCTGGCTGAGAAGCACTTTTGTTCTTATAAAACGTAAACTTTAAATAGGAAGTCCTAAACCATTCGCCGTATTCAGTAGATACTGTTCTGTTGGATGGTCCCTTGTTCCCATCGATGGTATATGACCTGGCTGAGAAGCACTTTTGTTCTTATAAAACTTGTAAACTCTTAAACAGGGAAGTCCTAACCCATCCGCCGTATTCAGTAGATACTGTTCTGTTGGATTATCCTTGTTCCCATCGATGGTATATGACCTGAGAAGCACTTTTGTTCTTATAAAACTTGTAAACTCTTAAATAGGAAGTCCTAACCCATCCGCCGTATTCAGTAGATATTCGTCTTTGTTGGATGGTCCCTTGTTCCCATCGATGGTATCTGACCTGGCTGAGAAGCACTTTTGTTCTTATAAAACTTGTAAACTCTAATAGGAAGAACTCCATCCGCCGTATTCAGTAGATACTGCTCTGTTGGATGGTCCTCTGTTCCCATTGATGGTATCTGACCTGGCTGAGAAGCACTTTTGTTCTTATAAAACTTGTAAACTCTTAAATAGGAAGTCCTAACCCATCCGCCGTATTCAGTAGATACTGTTCTGTTGGATGGTCCCTTGTTCCCATCGATGGTATCTGACCTGGCTGAGAAGCAGTTTTGTTCTTATAAAACTTGTAAACCATTAAATAGGAAGTCCTAACCCATCCGCCGTATTCAGTAGATACTGTTCTGTTGGATGGTCCCTTGTTCCCATCGATGGTATATGACCTGGCTGAGAAGCAGTTTTGTTCTTATAAAACTTGTAAACTCTTAAATAGGAAGTCCTAACCCATCCGCAGTATTCAGTAGATACTGTTCTGTTGGATGGTCCCTTGTTCCCATCGATGGTATATGACCTGGCTGAGAAGCACTTTTCTTCTTATAAAACTTGTAAACTCTTAAATAGGAAGTCCTAACCCATCCGCCGTATTCAGTAGATACTGTTCTGTTGGATGGTCCCTTGTTCCCAACGATGGTCTATGACCTGGCTGAGAAGCACTTTTGTTCTTATAAAAATTGTAAACTCTTAAATAGGAAGTCCTAACCCATCCGCCGTATTATTCAGTAGATACTGTTCTGTTGGATGGTCCCTTGTTCCCATCGATGGTATATGACCTGGCTGAGAAGCACTTTTGTTCTTATAAAACTTGTAAACTCTTAAATAGAGTCTAACCCATCCGCCGTATTCAGTAGATACTGTTCTGTTGGATGGTCCCTTGTTCCCATCGATGGTATATGACCTGGCTGAGAAGCACTTTTTGTTCTTATAAAACGTGTAAACTCTTAAATAGGAAGTCCTAACCCATCCGCCGTATTCAGTAGATACTGTTCTGTTGGATGGTCCCTTGTTCCATCGATGGTATATGACTTCAACTGAGAAGCACTTTTGTTCTTATAAAACTTGTAAACTCTTAAACAGGAAGTCCTAACCCATCCGCCGTATTCAGTAGATACTGTTCTGTTGGATGGTCCCTTGTTCCCATCGATGGTATATGACCTGGCTGAGAAGCACTTTTGTTCTTATAAAACTTGTAAACTCTTAAATAGGAAGTCCTAACCCATCCGCCGTATTCAGTAGATACTGTTCTGTTGGATGGTCCTTGTTCCCATCGATGGTATCTGACCTGGCTGAGAAGCACTTTTGTTCTTATAAAACTTGTAAACTCTTAAATAGGAAGTCCTAACCCATCCGCCGTATTCAGTGATACTGTTCTGTTGGATGGTCCCTTGATCTCCAGTGATGGTATCTGACCTGTGAGAAGAACTTTGTTCTTATAAAAACTTGTAAACTCTTAAATAGGAAGTCCTAATCCATCCGCCGTATTCAGTAGATACTGTTCTGTTGGATGGTCCCTTGTTCCCATCGATGGTATCTGACCTGGCTGAAGCAGTTTTGTTCTTATAAAACTTGTAAACCCTTAAATAGGAAGTCCTAACCCATCCGCCGTATTCAGTAGATACTGTTCTGTTGGATGGTCCTTGTTCCCATCGATGGTATATGACCTGGCTGAGAAGCAGTTTTGTTCTTATAAAACTTGTAAACTCTTAAATAGGAAGTCCTAACCCATCCGCAGTATTCAGTAGATACTGTTCTGTTGGATGGTCCCTTGTTCCCATCGATGGTATCTGACCTGGCTGAGAAGCAGTTTGTTCTTATAAAACTTGTAAACTCTTAAATAGGAAGTCCTAACCCATCCGCCGTATTCAGTAGATACTGTTCTGTTGGATGGTCCCTTGTTCCCATCGATGGTATCTGACCTGGCTGAGAAGCAGTTTTGTTCTTATAAAACTTGTAAACTCTTAAATAGGAAGTCCTAGCCCATCCGCCGTATTCAGTAGATACTGTTCGTGGATGGTCCTTGTTCCCATCGATGGTATCTGACCTGGCTGAGAAGCAGTTTTGTTCTTATAAAACTTGTAAACTCTTAAATAGGAAGTCCTAACACATCCACCGTATTCAGTAGATACTGTTCTGTTGGATGGTCCTTGTTCCAACCTCGATGGTATCTGACCTGGCTGAAGAGCTTTTACTTTGTTCTTATAAAACTTGTAAACTCTTAAATAGAGTCCTAACCCATCCGCCGTATTCAGTAGATACTGTTCTGTTGGATGGTCCACTTGTTCCATCGATGGTACTATGACCTGGCTGAGAAGCACTTTTGTTCTTATAAAACTTGTAAACTCTTAAATAGGAAGTCCTATCCATCCGCCGTATTCAGTAGATACTGTTCTGTTGGATGGTCCCTTGTTCCCATCGATGGTATCTGACCTGGCTGAGAAGCACTTTTGTTCTTATAAAACTTGTAAACTCTTAAATAGGAAGTCCTAACCCATCCGCCGTATTCAGTAGATACTTGTTCTGTTGGATGGTCCCTTGTTCCCATCGATGGTATCTGACCTGGCTGAGAAGCACTTTTGTTCTTATAAAACTTGTAAACTCTTAAATAGGAAGTCCTAAACCCATCCGCCGTATTCAGTAGATACTGTTCTGTTGGATGGTCCCTTGTTCCCATTGATGGTATCTGACCTGGCTGAGAAGCACTTTTGTTCTTATAAAACTTGTAAACTCTTAAATAGGAAGTCCTAATCCATCCGCCGTATTCAGTAGATACTGTTCTGTTGGATGGTCCCTTGTTTCCCATCGATGGTATCTGACCTGGCTGAGAAGCAGTTTTGTTCTTATAAAACTTGTAAACCCTTAAATAGGAAGTCACAACCCATCCGCCGTATTCAGTAGATACTGTTCTGTTGGATGGTCCCTTGTTCCCATCGATGGTATATGACCTGGCTGAGAAGCAGTTTGTTCTTATAAAACTTGTAAACTCTTAAATAGGAAGTCCTAACCCATCCGCAGTATTCAGTAAGTACTGTTCTGTTGGATGTCCCTTGTTCCCATCGATGGTATCTGACCTGGCTGAGAAGCAGTTTGTTCTTACAAACTTGTAAACTCTTAAATAGGAAGTCCTAACCCATCCGCCGTATTCAGTAGATACTGTTCTGTTGGATGGTCCCTTGTTCCCCATCGATGGTATCTGACCTGGCTGAGAAGCAGTTTGTTCTTATATAAACTTTAAACTCTTAAATAGGAAGTCTAACCCATCCGCCGTATTCGATACTGTTCTGTTGGATGGTCCCTTGTTCCCATCGATGGTATCTGACCTGGCTGAGAAGCACTTTTGTTCTTATAAAACTTGTAAACTCTTAAATAGGAAGTCCTAACCCATCCGCCGTATTCAGTAGATACTGTTCTGTTGGATGGTCCCTTGTTCCCATCGATGGTATCTGACCTGGCTGAGGAAGCACTTTTGTTCTTATAAAACTTGTAAACTCTTAAATAGGAAGTCTAACCCGCATCCGCCGTATTCAGTAGATACTGTTCTGTTGGATGGTCCCTTGTTCCCATCGATGGTATCTGACCTGGCTGAGAAGCACTTTTGTTCTTATAAAACTTGTAAACTCTCCTAAAATAGGAAATTCCTAACCCATCCGCCGTATTCAGTAGATACTGTTCTGTTGGATGGTCCCTTGTTCCCATCGATGGTATATGACCTGGCTGAGAAGCACTTTGTTCTTATAAAACTTGTAAACTCTTAAATAGGAAGTCTAACCCATCCGCCGTATTCAGTAGATACTGTTCTGTTGGATGGTCCCTTGTTCCCATCGATGGTATATGACCTGGCTGAGAAGCACTTTTGTTCTTATAAAACTTGTAAACCTTTAAATAGGAAGTCCTAACCCATCCGCCGTATTCAGTAGATACTGTTCTGTTGGATGGTCCCTTGTTCCCATCGATGGTATATGACCTGGCTGAGAAGCACTTTTGTTCTTATAAAACTTGTAAACTCTTAAATAGGAAGTCCTAACCCATCCGCCGTATTCAGTAGATACTGTTCTGTTGGATGGTCCCTTGTTCCCATCGATGGTATATGACCTGGCTGAGAAGCACTTTGTTCTTATAAAACTTGTAAACTCTTAAATAGGAAGTCTAACCCATCCGCCGTATTCAGTAGATACTGTCTGTTGGATGGTCCCTTGTTCCCATCGATGGTATATATGACCTGGCTGAGAAGCACTTTTGTTTTTATAAAACTTGTAAACTCTTAAATGGAGTCCTAACCCATCCGCCGTATTCAGTAGATACTGTTCTGTTGGATGAGGTCCTTGTTCACATCGATGGTATCTGACCTGGCTGAGAAGCAGTTTTGTTCTTATAAAACTTGTAAACTCTTAAATAGGAAGTCCTAACCCATCCGCCGTATTCAGTAGATACTGTTCTGTTGGATTGTCCTTGTTCCCATCATTGGTATCGGCCATGGCTGAAAACACAGTTTTATTCTTATAAAACTTGTAAACTCTTGTCTGGAGGTCTAACCCATCCGCAGTATTCAGTAGATACTGTTCTGTTGGATGGTCCTTGTTCCCATCGATGGTATCTACGACCTGGCTGAGAAGCACTTTTGTTCTTATAAAACTTGTAAACTCTTAAATAGGAAGTCCTAACCCATCCGCCGTATTCAGTAGATACTGTTCTACGGGATGGTCCCTTGTTCCCATCGATGGTATCTGACCTGGCTGAGAAGCACGTTCTTATAAAACTTGTAAACTCTTAAATAGGAAGTCCTAACCCATCCACCGTATTATTCAGTAGATACTGTTCTGTTGGATGGTCCCTTGTTCCCATCGATGGTATCTGACCTGGCTGAGAAGCAGTTTTGTTCTTATAAAACTTGTAAACTCTTAAATAGGAAGTCCTAACCCATCCGCCGTATTCAGTAGATACTGGTCTCGTTGGATGGTCCCTTGTTCCCATCGATGGTATCTGACCTGGCTGAGAAACAGTTTTGTTCTTATAAAACTTGTAAACTCTTAAATAGGAAGTCCTAACCCATCCGCCGTATTCAGTAGATACTGTTCTGTTGGATGGTCCTTGTTCCCATCATTCCAGTATCTGACGTGAGAAGCAGTTTTGTTCTTATAAAACTTGTAAACTCTTAAATAAGGAAGTCCTAACCCATCCGCCGTATTCAGTAGATACTGTTCTGTTGGATGGTCCCTTGTTCCATCGATGGTATCTGACCTGGCTGAGAAGCACTTTTGTTCTTATAAAACTTGTAAACTCTTAAATAGGAAGTCCTAACCCATCCGCAGTATTCAGTAGATACTGTTCTGTTGGATGGTCCCTTGTTCCCATCGATGGTATCTGACCTGGCTGAGAAGCAGTTTTGTTCTTATAAAACTTGTAAACTCTTAAATAGGAAGTCCTAACCCATCCGCCGTATTCAGTAGATACTGTTCTGTTGGATGGTCCCTTGTTCCCATCGATGGTATCTGACCTGGCTGAAAGCAGTTTGTTCTTATAAAACTTGTAAACTCTTAAATAGAGTCTAACCATCCGCCGTATTCGATAGATACTGTTCTGTTGGATGGTCCCTTGTTCCCATCGATGGTATATGACCTGGCTGAGAAGCAGTTTTGTTCTTATAAAACTTGTAAACTCTTAAATAGGAAGTCCTAACCCATCCGCAGTATTCAGTAGATACTGTTCTGTTGGATAGTCCCTTGTTCCCATCGATGGTATATGACCTGGCTGAGAAGCACTTTTGTTCTTATAAAACTTGTAAACTCTTAAATAGGAAGTCCTAACCCATCCGCCGTATTCAGTAGATACTGTTCTGTTGGATAGTCCCTTGTTCCCATCGATGGTATATGACCTGGCTGAGAAGCATTTTTGTTCTTATAAAACATAAACTCTTAGGAAGTCCTAACCGCATCCGCCGTATTCAGTAGATACTGTTCTGTTGGATGGTCCACTTGTTCCCATCGATGGTATATGACCTGGCTGAGAAGCACTTTTGTTCTTATAAAACTTGTAAACTCTTAAATAGGAAGTCCTAACCCATCCGCCGTATTCAGTAGATACTGTTCTGTTGGATGGTCCCTTGTTCCCATCGATGGTATCTGACCTGGCTGAGAAGCAGTTTTGTTCTTATAAAACTTGTAAACTCTTAAATAGGAAGTCCTAACCCATCCGCCGTATTCAGTAGATACTGTTCTGTTGGATGGTCCCTTGTTCCCATCGGTATGACCTGGCTGAGAAGCAGTTTTGTTCTTATAAAACTTGTAAACTCTTAAATAGGAAGTCTAACCCGTACCGTATTCAGTAGATACTGTTCTGTTGGATGGTCCCTTGTTCCCATCGATGGTATCTGACCTGGCTGAGAAGCAGTTTTGTTCTTGTAAAACTTGTAAGCTCTTAAATAGGAAGTCCTAACCCATCCGCCGTATTCAGTAGATACTGTTCTGTTGGATGGTCCCTTGTTCCACATCGGTGGTATCTGACCTGGCTGAGAAGCACTTTTGTTCTTATAAAACTTGTAAACTCTTAAATAGGAAGTCCTAACCCATCCGCATTATTCAGTAGATACTGTTCTGTTGGATGGTCCCTTGTTCCCATCGATGGTATCTGACCTGGCTGAGAAGCAGTTTTGTTCTTATAAAACTTGTAAACTCTTAAATAGGAAGTCCTAACCCATCCGCCGTATTCAGTAGATACTGTTCTGTTGGATGGTCCTTGTTCCATCGATGGTATATGACCTGGCTGAGAAGCACTTTTGTTCTTATAAAACTTGTAAACTCTTAAATAGGAAGTCCTAACCCATCCGCCGTATTCAGTAGATACTGTTCTGGTGGATGGTCCCTTGTTCCCCATCGATGGTATATGACCTGGCTGAAGCACTTTTGTTCTTATAAAACTTGTAAACTCTTAAATAGAAAGTCTCTTCATCCGCCGTATTCAGTAGATACTGTTCTGTTGGATGGTCCTTGTTCCCATCGATGGTATATGACCTGGCTGAGAAGCACTTTTCTTCTTATAAAACTTGTAAACTCTTAAATAGGAAGTCCTAACCCATCCGCCGTATTCAGTAGATACTGTTCTGTTGGATGGTCCTTGTTCCCATCGATGTGGTGTATGACCTGGCTGAAGCGCTTTTTTGTTCTTATAAAACAACAAACTCTTAAATAGGAAGTCCTAACATCCGCCGTATTCAGTAGATACTGTTCTGTTGGATGGTCCACTTGTTCCCATCGATGGTATCTGACCTGGCTGAGAAGCACTTTTGTTCTTATAAAACTTGTAAACTCTTAAATAGGAAGTCCTAACCCATCCGCCGTATTCAGTAGATACTGTTCTGTTGGATGGTCCCTTGTTCCCATCGATGGTATCTGACCTGGCTGAGAAGCACTTTTGTTCTTATAAAACTTGTAAACTCTTAAATGGAAGTCTCTTCCCATCCTTGCTCATTCAGTAGATACTGTTCTGTTGGATGGTCCCTTGTTCCCCATCGATGGTATGACCTGGCTGAGAAGCAGTTTTGTTCTTATAAAACTTGTAAACTCTTAAATAGAAGTCCTAACCCATCCGCAGTATTCAGTAGATACTGTTCTGTTGGATGGTCAGCATTCCCCATCGATGGTATCTGACCTGGCTGAGAAGCAGTTTTGTTCTTATAAAACTTGTAAACTCTTAAATAGGAAGTCCTAACCCATCCGCCGTATTCAGTAGATACTGTTCTGTTGGATGGTCCCTTGTTCCCATCGATGGTATCTGACCTGGCTGAGAAGCAGTTTTGTTCTTATAAAACTTGTAAACTCTTAAATAGGAAGTCTCTTCCATCCGCCGTATTCAGTAGATACTGTTCTGTTGGATGGTCCCTTGTTCCCATCGATGGTATCTGACCTGGCTGAGAAGCAGTTTTGTTCTTATAAAACTTGTAAACTCTTAGTAGGAAGTCCTAACCCATCCGCCGTATTCAGTAGATACTGTTCTGTTGGATGGTCCTTGTTCCCCCATCGATGGTATCTGACCTGGCTGAGAAGCACTTTTTGTTCTTATAAAACTTGTAAACTCTTAAATGGGAAGTCCTAACCCATCCGCCGTATTCAGTAGATACTGTTCTATTTGGATGGTCCCTTGTTCCATCGATGGTATATGACCTGGCTGAGAAGCACTTTTTGTTCTTATAAAACTTGTAACCTCTTAAATAGGGAGAGTCCTAACCCATCCTGTATATTCAGTAGATACTGTTCTGTTGGATGGTCACTTGTTCCCATCGATGGTATATGACCTGGCTTTGAAACACTTTTGTTCTTATAAAAAACTTGTAAACTCTTAAATAGGAAGTCCTAACCCATCCGCCGTATTCAGTAGATACTGTTCTGTTGGATGTTCCTTGTTCCCATCGTTGGTATATGACCTGGCTGAGAAGCACTTTTGTTCTTATAAAACTTGTAAACTCTTAGTAAGTCCTAACCCATCCGCCGTATTCAGTAGATACTGTTCTGTTGGATGGTCCCTTGTTCCCATCGATGGTATCTGACCTGGCTGAAAAGCAGTTTTGTTCTTATAAAACTTGTAAACTCTTAAATAGGAAGTCCTAACCCATCCGCCGTATTCAGTAGATACTGTTCTGTTGGATGGTCCCTTGTTCCCATCGATGGTATCTGACCTGGCTGAGAAGCAGTTTTGTTCTTATAAAACTTATGAAAGCTCTTTAAATAGGAAGTCCTAACCCATCCGCCGTATTCAGTAGATACTGTTCTGTTGGATGGTCCCTTGTTCCCATCGATGGTATCGTGACCTGGCTGAGAAGCACTTTTGTTCTTATAAAACTTGTAAACTCTTAAATGGGAAGTCTCTAACCCATCCGCCGTATTCAGTAGATACTGTTCTGTTGGATGGTCCTTGATCCCATCGATGGTATCTGACCTGGCACAGGCTTACTTTGTTCTTATAAAACTTGTAAAACTCCTTAAGTAAGGAAGTCTAACCCATCCGCGTATTGGTAGATACTGTTCTGTTGGATGGTCCCTTGTTCCCATCGATGGTATCTGACCTGGCTGAG